>OLKM01001810.1:0-103910 GCA_900291075.1 Melanogrammus aeglefinus | reverse complement strand
GGTGAATGTAAGAGGCACGCTCCTCCTGGTTCCGTCTGCTGGATACCCGGCGGTACAAACGCCCATCTCTACACAACCTCTACCCCTGGGCCGCCTGGGCCCGAGGGTTGGGACGCAGGCGTATGCCACAATATTCCGATATCAAGGATATCCCATAACAACATCATATGTTATAATGATTGTGTATCCGGCACAATCACTCATATAAGCCATTAGGGGTCCCTATCCAAGGTGCACGCCAGACGCAATTGACTTTATACACAGAGCATTTATTTCATCGCTAGTTTGCACCCGGATCGCAGCTGATATTTTCCTACGCATCTTGAGTAAACCTGTCGCGCCGCCCTAAACTTGCGCGCCCCGAGAGGCGTATTGGGAAAGGCAGAGGCTGTTTTGGCGCAAGAGAAGCACTACATGATGGAGCTAATCTTACAGCTGGATAACAACAGTTGCGAACTGACGCGAAAAATACCTGTATCTAAATGCACTTCGTGTACGCAAAGTACAGCGCAGTTGGTGTTGGCTATTTTGACGTACCACAATGGGCATGGGTCGGTAACTGAGCAACATAAGCCTTGCACACCAGTAGTACTTATACACAGCACCACATACAAACATAATATTTGCTTAATTTCAATGTATGAGAGTGTGGATTGTGGAAAAAACTATCCATCAGGGGGGCCTGCATGAATGAACATCGTAGTGTAGTAGGCTATCGCCATGCCGTCTAAATACTAATATACATCTATAACCAATCTAAACTTGCAGCGCCAAAGTAGGTCTATATCCCAGCGATTCTGAAACAAAATCTCAGTCTTCACGGGTAACATTATAACATGTTTACATTATTGCTGGTTTCGAAAGACCAGCTGATACAGTCTTGTTCTTTCAACGCATCGAAAACACCGTACACGGCAAACACATGATTTTCTTGACACAGAATACGTGTACAAGCCCACTAAAAAACTTTTAGGACCTGATCGAGTATTGAATTGTGAGAAAACCATCGTTTTAAACCGCGAGTTAGTGTTTAAATAATGAAATGAATAGCGCGCCTCATACGAGCTCCTCATCCGGTGCCCTGCGACCATTTCTGACCTCTACGAGGGCGACAAACGACAGTATCAGTAGGGAATACAAATGAATAATGTAACGTTACATGCGTTTGCCATTGCGGCAGTGTTTAGTCTTACACCTTCTGGTACTAGTAATATCATTTTTATATTTCAACACGTTTTTTTTTACCTGAAAAAAGGCATTTTTCAGGTAAAAGATGTATCAATCTGCTAGCGGGTTGCTAGCGTGTGCATCGGCCCGCTCATGCCACAGTAGCCCAGATCCTGCACGCAGCGGTCAGAGGGTCAGCCGGGAACGCCAGGAAAACAACCAAGAGGGGCCGTCTGAGATGGCTTTCTCTTGCGTGTCCTCGCTCGCACTGGTTTTCTCGAACAACCCCCCATGACGCGGGACCGTGCTTAGTTTAAACTTCAGCAAAGCACAAAACCTCTCTCACCGAACCGCTTCAGAGGAGACCTTTGATTATACACGGTCGTGACATCCAATCTTCACGATTAGCATCTGCCCCTTCTTTCCTCTTGCGCAGCTCTGCAAACGAATCTAAACCGGCACTGCACGTAAACATACATACTATCCTTTCTTACTTCTTCCAATATTAACAATACAAATTCTGCAACGATTCTGATTTCGTTTTAAAACATTTGAAAAAGACTGGCCGTCCGACCTTCGACAGCGACGCTTATTCTGGTCTGGTAGGTCGCTAGGATCATTGCCCGCATAAATAAAATAAAGCTAAGTGTGCTCCTACATCAGAAGCTTCTAGTCGTCTCTTATTGTACGTAGACGACTTCCTAGCCTCACAAACCACGCACGGCTACCGGGCCACTTATAATGCTGTTTAATATAATTGTCACGAATGATTGGCCAAATTAACTGATGTATTCTACCAAACGCAGATATATTCCCAGAGGGCCCTAAATTAGGCCTATGAGTTTCACGATGATGTGAAATACCCCTCATTCTTATAGCGTTTATTTAGCTTTGATACAAGACAATGTGACTCACATTACCCATCGGGTATTACCGAATTACATACTGGAAATAGCATAGTACAAGGGGGCCCCACTCCACATGGCTCAAATTCAGGTGTGAAGCGGATCTGTGGTCTCTTAATCTACCAAAAAGGAATCTGAAAATGTTTTTTTGTTTTTGGTATGCATTTTTTAGAAATTTAAATAAGCCTGCAGAACATTATTTAATTCAACAGGTTACTATTTCGTTTTAGTAACTCTATGTTCAAGCTGTTGGAAAAAGAGAAATCTGCAAGTCAGAGGCAAGTCTTTTTAGACGACCTGGTGGCGGCCTCGGACCTGGCCAGGTACAATCACCTAATATGAGGCGGGTTTTAAAATTCCAAATTTTGGTCTGTTAGATGTCAAGATTATTTTAATGTCCGATAAAAGATTCGGATGTACTACAAATAATTATATATTAGAATACTGGTAAGCATGGAAACAGGACAAAAAAGAGGTAAATACAATAAATACTCTCTCCTGGAACCCGTCACCCATTATCATGGGGAGAGGTTTGCGGTGTCCCTGTGAACTCTGAGGTTCCGCCTGTCGTTGTTTTCTCGGAGGCCTTGTGCTCCTGGCATTGGGTTCCCATGTGCACGAGTGTCTTCTCAGGTCGAGGGGCCAGACTAAGAATCGGTTCACCAAGACTGCCAAAGAATAATACAAGAAAGAGGAGAGCAGACCCTGCCCGGAGGAAGCCCGGCTAGGGGGCCCCCCTCTGGAGGCCAGCCCCAGATCGGGGAGCGCCCGTTTGGCGGAGCGCCTGGTGGCAGGGTTTGCTAAGGAGCCCGGCCCGGCCGCAGGCAGCGGCCGAAAGGAAGCTAACGTGGGCAGGCCCCCCCCCCCCCTCTTCGTCCTGTGGCCCAACCACCTGCAGGAGGACTCACTGGGGTCGGGGCGCTGCCAACATGGGTGGCGGCTGAATAAGGCCAGGGGTCCCAACGGGACGCAGACCTGAGCGCGCTGCAAGAAGCTGCCTCTGGGGACGTGGAATCGTCACCTCATTGTGGGGAAAGAACGGAGCTTGTGAGGAAGGTGGAGTGCTATCAGTAGATCTGGTGGGCTTACCTCTAACGCACAGTCGTACACCTCTGGTACTAGTACTCCTGGAATAAGACGGTTGGACATCTATTCCTTTTCTCTGGAGTTGCCAGATGCAGAGGCGCCGCCGGGCGGTAGCGTGTGGGGAACCATAATCCCACGGGCTGAGCGCCCGCGGTGTGGAAGTTTAACCCCAGTACCGAGGAGGGGTGCGCCTCCCTACGCCTAAGGCTGGCTGGGAGGGAAACACTCTGACATGCATTTGTATGTGCCGTATGCACGCGAACAGGGCAGTTCAGAGACTCGGCCTTAGCTGTGGAGACCCTGAACATGGAGTCCTGTATGGCTCACGTGCTCAAGTAGGGGGACTCTGTAGTTCTATCATGAGACTTAGTCAACGCCCATGGTGGGCAACTGATGGAGACACCTGGAGAGGCGTGGTGAAAGTGGAGGAACGCCTCTCCTGATCTAAACCTGCCAGTGGGTCTGTTGTTACTGGAGGCTTCCTGTGCTAGTCATGGATGGCCATAAAAACACCGGATGTTCGACGCGTTACATACAAGGGGTGCTGCATAAGGGTGTACCATGGTGACCAGAAGTACTAGGCCGAAGATAAGATTGATCGATTTTGTAATCGGTGTCAACTCTGATCTAAAGGCGGCATTTTTGGACACTCGGATGAAAAGGTGGCTGAACTCTTAACGCGACCAACCATCCTGGTGGGCCAGTTTGCATCAGGGGGAAATGGGGGAAGATTCTGGAACAGCCTGGTAAGGGCTAGGCCCAAACGAGTAGTGCGGGTGAATTGAGGAACGTCTGGAGAGGCCCCTGTCCTAAGGGATCTTCAACTCACACCGAGCTCCGGCGGAGGCTTCTTTCCCTAGCATTCCTGGAGGTTGGGAGGGCAATTAGATGCCGGAGTCGGCCGGTGTTCAACAGTCTCTCGGGCATTGCTGGATATCAGCCGGTGCGTACGCGGCGGTGAGTTTGGCCCAAATCAGGTCTTAGGTTCACTCAAGCGGGCGGGTAACCTCCTCCGGACACCGTGGTGGACAGCCGTGGTGCAGGGAAGCCGTACCGACTGAAGAAGGAGGCCTTTCGGGATATGTTATCGGCCGGAACACGACTCCTGACGAGTTGCAGGGTAACCGACCAGGCTGGAAGGGCTGGCACCGCTGCCTTTCGGTGTCGAGGCTATAGCAGCCGGTTGTGGGAAGAAGTTCGGAGAGGCCATGGAGAAGGACTGTTCGGTCGGCGCCACCCTAAAGTGTTTTCTCGGTAGACGCATCCGCACCGTCAAGGAGGGGGACACGGGGAAACCATCCAAGGCTGTTATAAAAACAGTAAGGATGCTTAGGAGCAGCTGAGGTGGTTGCGGCGGCGCCGCATCGGTGGTTTAAAAAAGGGAATTTGCCCACTGGGGGGGCCCCCCCACCCTCCCGCCCTCGGGCCTCCCTTGGGTAGAGTGTTTCCAGGCAGACGCAGACTGGGGAGGAGACATATGGGAAAGACCCAGGACTACGAGGTGGCCAAGAGATAGTATCCTCAAACTACTCCTGGGACTGCCTCGGAATCCCCCTGTCAAGGCTGGGTCAATGTGGCTCGGGAAAGGGAAGTCTGGGCCCCTGCTTGGCTTGCGGGTCTGCCCACCCGGCCCGCGACCCGAACCACCGGATAGCGGGACGAAGATGAGATGAGATAGAAGGACTAATAAAAATGTTAGGCGCCCGAATCCTAGACCCCAAGCTTGGAGAAGAAAGTGACATCTGAAATGACACTTTACGCCAAAAGGAGATACACTGATTTCAAGGATTAACTTGAGATACACAGGATGAGTCGAGATAAAACAATAAACAGTGGCACAAGTATAATTTTCAGGGTTGCATGTCAACTTTATTTATCGATAAGCAGCCTACCCCAACTTACTGTCTGCCATCCGGCGTCCTTCATACGCACAGGCAGCAAATGGCCACGCCCCGCCGCTTGCTCTCTTGCCCTCCCCTGGCCTGCCAGTAGTGGGCCCCAGTCACCACCAGGCCCCCCCCGGCCCGTGGCCCCAACAGTGGCCATCGCTAGTTGGCGAATTTGAGCAGCTTCAAGGACTTTGTTTGCCCATTTAGGATGAGGGACTTTTTAGGGAAAGGGGGGGGTCGGGTGGGGGGGGCATGGCAGTCTTTATTTGGTAGGTTCTAACAAACAGTGAACCGTTGTTTACACAGAAATAAAACCTGCATGTTGGCAATACTCCCGACTTGACATTCCTCTGTCACCGGCGACCAGCAGTGGGCCGTCAACTAATGGCCTGTTATTATTCGGAGCTGAAGCCTCAGATGTTCATTTACATTACAGCCGACATATCGATCCTTCTTGGGAAAAAAAAAAATATATTAATATAGTATCAAACCATTATAAGTATGCCTTGCGAGATAGGTCCCCTTCTGGCAAGTGGAATAAACAACAACCTGTTAGACTCCGTACGCGTGAGTGTGTTGTGCTGTAGTGTGTGTGTGTAGTGTCGGTGTGTGTGTGTGTGTGTCGTGTGTGTGGTGTTTGTGTGTGTGTGTGTGTGTGTGTGTGTGTGTGTGTGTGGCTGGTGGTGTGGGTCGTCGTCGTGTGTTCACTTGTATTCATTTACTCTGCAACTAACCCTTGCAATGGAACTTGGGGATAAGCAGCATAGCAGATCAGAGGTTTTTGCCCTTTTTTTTAAAAGCCCTTCCTTAATAACCGCATATTTCGTTTATCAGATCAAAGGCATTATGGAAAAAGTTCTGCATGCAAAAATAAAGCAATAGAGAAACTGCACACTTGGCGGCCCAGCATTTTTCATTTTCGCCTCTGGGCTACCAGCCTTCTGGATGTTTACTGAAACCTAACGAACAAAATCCCCACCCAAAATCTATTCCATTGAGTAGAGGCAGATAGACAAAATGTCGAGTGTGGCAGTGGAAGGGAGTATGAGAAGGGAGAAGAGAAGAAGAAAAGGATTAAGATGGGGAGGAGGAGAAGAGAGAAAGGAGGAGTAGGCATTTAGTGCACGCAGAACTGTAATGGAGTGTCTATTGCTTTGTATGTGTGTCGTGTGTTTGATGTGTGGTCGTGTGTGTGTGTTTTTGTCGGTGTCGTGTGTGTGTGTTGTGTGTGTGTGTGTGTGTGTGTGTGTGTGTGGTGTGGGGGTATACTATACTATAGTGGTTGTATCTAGTATTAAGTTAATCTTTGGTGTGTGTCTATATTGTGTGTGGTTTATCTTTAATGGTGTGTATCGATATGGGTGTGTATCTAATGGTGTGTGTTGTGTGTGTGTCGGGGATCTATCTAGGTTGTATCTAATGTTAATGTGAATCTTTCGGTGTCGTGTAGCTATTTGGTTGTGTTGATCTTATGGTGTGTATACTAATACTCGGGTGTATAGCCTATAGTGTTTGCGTATCAAATACCTTGTGGTTATACTCTATCGTGCTGTGTTGAGCATCCATGGTTTGTATCTATATGTTGTCGTGATCCAATCATGTGTGTGATCTACTACTGTGTGAATCTGTGGTGTTGCGTTTGCATATGTGTAGCACATTCTAAACATGGTGTATTGGTGTGTCTGTATGGCTGCTTTGTCTGTAAATAAGGCGTGTGTCTATATGGGTGTGTGGTGTGTGTGTGTGTGTGTGTGTGGTGTGTTGTGTGTGATGTGTGGGTGTGTGTGTGTGTTGTGTGTGTGTGTGTGTGTGTGTGTGTGTGTGTTGTGTGTGTGTGTGTGTTACTGTGTGGTGGTAGGCGATGACTCGCAGTTTAACCATGAATGATTGTGATCTCTCTTGGTGCTCTTTGATGAAAGGCTTCCTTCTCACTCCTCAAAGGGTCGATCAGGATTGCTGGCCAAGTTACGGTTACAATGGAGGGACGGTATCTCGCAGAGCGCTCAGAGAGCAGATGTTCTCGTGTGGTAACATCGCCCCTAGTCTGTGTCCAACATCGCGCTCACTACACACACGCAAAGATTCACGCGTGACTCCCTTTTCACCAACTTGACATCAGAACAGTAGGTAACACACACACACACACACACACCACACACACACACACACACACACACACACACACACACACACACACACAACACACACACACCACACACACACACACACACACACACACACACACACACACACACACTCAGACTCATCCCTTTAATTAAAATGAGGGAGGTCATTTAAGATCAAACACAGAGCTGAAAATAGCCTCTCACTGTTACCCAAAAGCGAACAGAGGCGCCAAACCTGCGTTGAAGTTTTGTAGTTGCTCTCCTGCCGCAGCTCGCCCTGCCAATGTGTTTTTCTTAATTAGTGTGATTGGCTGCATCTGGTGCGTTTCACTTAAGAGTGATCGGACAGTACGTTGGTGTCCTCATCACTGTTTGGCAGTGTAGCGTCTCCCAAACGTGGTATGTTGTTGGTGTTCCGAGAAACCTTGGGCCCAGTTTTCCGAAGCATCGTTTAGCCTATAGTGGATCTCGTTTAATTGCGTCGTACGAGCATCGTAACAGTCTTTCACCGTTTCCCGGTAAAGCATCGTATGGTAACGAACGTCGTAAAAACGGCTCGTAGCTAACAAGTACTTTCAGGGTACTCGTAGGACGCTGTTATAGAGCATCGTTAGCTACTACAGCCTCAGTGTCGTCACCAAGCGGGACATTCCTAGTATTGAATGCGTTTTATTAAAATACATCCATATACACGGAATGCGCAGATTGAGCCTTTTCACAACCAAAAACAGTGGGTTACCGCCGATATATTAGGCCTACTCAAAGACTACTGTTAGATTTAAACAGCAAAGATTTGATGTTAGAAGTCAACCAACAACATAATTTATGCAGCAATTTAAAAATTCCAAAAATACATGCGCAGCCCGAAATGCACCGATCAAAACGCCACGTCACAATTAAATCAAATGATTCATTTGCTCTTTTGTGGGAGTCGCTTTCGAGATCGCACGTGCTGTCTCCTCAGATTTTAATTCAACCATCGTGTTTAAATGACCTCATATTGATCAAGGACAGAAGACATACGCTACATGCATTCATGCTGAGACCAGCGGGTGTCGGAGATTTTCTGCAGGCGTTTTTTTTGTTGCGATTGTTTGGCATTATTGCACTTAGGCGCTTCGGGTGAGGCAGTATACGCTATTTATTGGACCCTATCTAGACAGTAACGACATCCCTGACCATAGTTAATCGCGTTTGTAGTCTACAGTCAGAGTGAACTCATTATTGCATGCGGGTGTCTTCATTCATAAAAAAATGAAAACATTTGGGAGTATGCAATATATTATTCTAAAGAGGTCAGAGCCTCCGTGCACAGCCCGCTTCCCCAGTGAGAACAAGAGAAACCCTGCACCGTGACGAACGGGGGATTTGACCCCTCGCGTTTACAAAAGGAAACTTGAGATGATAAGAGGGTGAATTCGCAGGGCGTGCCAAGCTGCGACGCGAACCGGACCGTGCTCGGCCAGTGTAAAAAGACCTATAGGGTTCGAGTTAGGTAGGAGCCAGGGAGCTGAGCTCCCAGAGGGAGGTTCTGGCTCCATTGAAAGCAGCCAAACTCAAATATCTGTGGGGTGTCTCTGAAAATACAGCAGCATATAATCGTATAATTATAAAATGAAGCTATTTTTCCCTTCCACATGCAGAGTAATATTGACGTTAAGTGGGATAATAGAACGCCGGCCCTTATCGGGAAACTAGCCCAGACAGGGCGAACCGGACACCGACGCGACACGGAGGCGCTTCGACCTGAAGGTGGGCGCTTATTTTCGATAATGAGCGGCTACTTGCCAAACGAAAAAATAACTTCACAAGGCGTCTTTTTACAATTTTATTTTTAACCATTCATAGGGTTGATCAGCAGAGAAATAGTTAGCCAAAGACGTGACGGTCGCTTATCAACGAAGAAGGATGGCGTTGTTGTGAAGGGCTGCAAGTGACGGAGCGTCCCACGGCATTTGAGAAGAGCCCTGTCGTAATAGCCCATATTTAAGTCGGAATATGGAATAATGGAACCATAACTCGAACCGCTGCTGTAGGCCTACTTCATCCTGCCCAACAATATGGGCAGGATCTAGACCAAGCTCTCCTAATCGGGTCAGCAATAGTCGTCTTTGAATGATCATGAATAAATGGAACGTTGCATTATTAATGTCTACGAATATTCTATAGAGTCAATCAATGAAACCTTATGCGGAATCAGATAAAGTCGGCTCTCTTGCTGCGCTAAGTAACCTATGTTTCAGAAATCAGCACATTGAGATAAATGTAGTTGTCACACAAGCTATTTGGATTTTGGAATTTGGAATTATTTCAGAGGGAGGAAATCCCCGTGGAATAAATGTTAGGCCTACCTGCACAGTGCTTCAGGATTAGGACTGATATATATGTCAGCCTAGCCTAATTCATTGTGTTTTAATAAATTTAGCATTCATATTATTGCACTGCACTCTATTTCTTTTCGGTAGGCTACTCTTGCGGTTGGCCTTGATGATAAATATTTTAACCCTTTTTAAACCCACATTTCCTGCGACATTCCTGCGTCTCCCCCTGCGTCATAGCCCGTTTCAGCACCATGTCAGTGGACAGGTACAATCCTACGAACGTCGTGAGTGGCAGCGGAATGCGCGGTTCATGTTAGAGGAGTTTCGGGAACCGCTCCAAGAAGTTAACGATTTTTCGAAACATCCTTCGTGAGAAGATTGTATCGTACGACAGCGAAGATCCATTGTTATCGGGAAACTGGACCCTTGGGCTGAAGCATACCCGCCGGTGGAAATGTGCCATGAATGTTGATTGATTATGTCCAATCACATGGGCGAATGCGCGCTGCAAATACACGCTAATTTGAATTAAGTCAACTGAAAATACAATTTTTTGTCCTAACACTTTTAAAAGGCAGCCGTAACTCACTGAAAAGGTGATGTTATATGTTCCAGATGCCTCGTAGCACCACCCGTACTACTGTATTTGCAAGTGGGGAAAATTTCCCAGCTTTCTTGCGGCATTACACAGAAGAAAGGCCCTCTTTTGGTCTGTCCACTCGGAATTCGGAGAGTACACCGAGTTCAGTTGAGGTAAACAAAGAAAAAAATGGCTGTGCCCGGTAAGAGAGATTGATTTTCTTTTGTATTTGTACCAGAATTGGTCATTTTATATTTGATTTTACATGCTTCCTACACACTTGACTTACAGTGCTACTTTATTCCCGTCACCAATTTGTGCATTGCGCGTTCTTGCTGTGCGTGCAATATAATGTAAAGTTGTGTTGCTTGTTTTCGAGCTGGTTTGCTAAAGAGGCTAATGTAGCCAACAATACAATGACTAGCATAATGACATGACACAAAAACAATGACAAACGGGAACGCTATAAGTGCTACAAGCCAGGAAATTACGTCCCACAAGAGCCACTTCCTGCCGGTGGTGTATATGAGGCATCTGGAACACACCATGAGTAGGACACACACACAGTCAGATATTCAGTACTCACGGAATGTTTGTTGTCCAATAAGATGGCCGAAAGCACGATATGAAACCAGTACGAAAAAAATTTAACTCAAAGTTGGCTGTGGGTTTTATAACCATTGGGATAGAAGAATTTCCTAAAATTCTAAATAGGTGGGGTCTCTTTAAAAAATCTACATGGCTTGGTTTTTCACGTTTGGTCGCCAAGGGAACACAAGCTTCTTTGATTGGGTGAAAAGGTTGTTCGATCTCTACCTTGGCCTGGCTTATCAGGTGCACAAATCCCTTTGCTCCACGTTTCACTGAGGTTATGTGTTGCAAAAATTTGAGAGTGCCAGGCATTTGTGAAAGGAAAAAACACATTTTGAGACTGTTTCAAATATTTCTGATCCGAGTGTGTTGAACGTGTTTAACACCATATCCATTGCAGCAACTGTAGCAAAAGTGTGAACGTATGAGTTTCTAAATGTGTGACATATGTGACACAAACAATAGGTAGTTGTTGTTGTGTGGGAGAGAAAAAGCAAAAGCATTTTTTCTCTGTGAACTTCAAAATTCACCCTTTTTATTTTTTACCACTAAATATCCAACTGTCACAGGCGCTCAGTTGTTTTGAGTTAAAAAATAATAAAATCAAATACAAAGTGTTTGGTGGGGCCCGCCATTACAGCACTGTCAGAAATCGACCATTGGTGTGATTACAATCTAGCAATGCTTTTCCCTCGAAACAGAAATTGTGGCTTTTGTGCAGGCCTACAGTCCCATTCAGCAACTTCATGATTGTAACTTTTCTATTATACATACAATCGTGTCAAACTTCAAAGGGCTTCTACTCCCAAGCTAAAACCAATGGTTAAATGTTTACAGAATAAATTACTCATGAATGTATCAAGGAACCTCTTCCAATTGATACTTGGCCTATTTGATGCTGTCGTAGAACAATGTGACATCGCTTGGGAAGTACCTTCTGGCCCCTTTTACACAATATAGGCCATTACATGCTCAATTCTACACACTTTTCCAAAATACTTTAAAATACTGTTTTCTGAATGAGGCTTTCTACACTATTTGAGGGTTATATACTTAATGTATGCATTTGACAAAATGTGTAAATAATCGTTGTAAATCATCTTGATTGAAAGATTTCAAACACGGCAGTTGGGGACTGCAGCCCTGTATCTTTGAGGTTGTTGGACCAATTCAAGGACAGTCAACATGCTCGGGGATATTAAAAGCAAGCACACTCTAAAAGGTTCCTCCAGGAAATAAAAAGACAAAATCAAAAAAAGATCTGTAGTCTCTTTGTTGCATTGTTGTAGGCTGGGCGGAATGTTGTCTCACCAGTTGGACAACAAAAACACCCTTCAAAGAAAAAGAGGTCATGTAATTACTGGAAGAAATCTGAGGCAAATTGGCTGGAGCTCCTGGAAAAAAGTATATGTGTGCTATACTTCCAAATATGCATATGATGCAGGTGTCATTTACATAAGTAGCCATTAGTAGAAACTCTACAGCATAGCATATACCATATTATCTGTAACCATTAGGGAATTCACAGTTAGTTTCAGCAACTGCGTAACCATGTAGTGAAACAGCAGAACAAAAAGTAAAACAAACCCTGAATGGTATGACAGACTCAAAGAGAAGTGGACCAACCGGCTGGACGAGCGGTGTGGCAGCATAAAAGCAGGTCTGGCTGTAGATCTGCTATCCACTTCATCCAGAAGCAACATGAAGGTCTTCCTGCTAGCACTGTTGGTCGTACTGATGTGTAGCACCCAGGGTAGGTCATCTCTTCTGGATTCCTTTCACATTTGTATCACGTTGTCTTTAGTGAGTTCATGTAGGCTTCTTCTGTTCTTCCCTCACAATCTGTTAACTCATTGGATTATTGCAATTATCTTGATGGTTGTATCATACCTGAAAAAGGAATTATTTCCGTTGTTTACTTTCCATAATTTGTGTATTTAGATGTCACCTTGGCAGAAAGAGCAACACATGGTAACTAGCATCCTTTTCATACTTTTCCTTTCCTTAGTGCACACACTCAGATGTTTCGTCTGTGAGGGAGAGGAGGGCTGTGCCACCGCCTCAGAATGTCTCAACCATGAGAAGTTCTGCAAGATGTCTTTCACAGGTGATTAGACTATGTATACCTTTACAAAGGTATTTTTTTGCTTTCCTTTTTTCCTATCGGAAGAAAGAAAATCAAAACATACACACATGAAGCGCTACATGTGAATGCTAATTGTTCTCTCCTTGTTGAAACAGAGACTACCGTGTCCAGAAGCTGTGCGTCTGTGTGTAGGATGGAAGAGAACCAGGACTGCTGCATGGAAGACGAATGCAACCACTAGAGTCCTCTCCAACTGCTTTTTAATCAAAGGAATCATTAAAAAACGTTATGCAATGTAACATTATATACCATATGGGCTAGGTCGCTTGGTAATCAGAGAGCAGATATTCTTAATTTGTTTCTTCATTAGTTTGATTGGTCCCGTTTTTCTTGGAAATACGCTATAATGCATTAAACTAGTGCAATTCTAATCAAACAAAATGATGCCTTTTTTTTGGTATTTCAATTGACACACACACACTTTATATGAGATGTGGTGCATTCCAGCAACCTGAAATGTATCCAGTAGTACCGGTTGCATTGGCTAAATACAGTTTTTCTCAATCGTTTAAACACGTTTTCTGAAACTATAGCTCAATTTCTCAAAACTCTAAACACAAACCTGAAAAGAGTTACAGATTTTTTCAATTGCTTGAACACATTTTGCAAAATTTGGCTCTTTGTGTCAAAACTCAACACGCAAGCAAATAAGTCACAACACTGGGAAATAAACCATTCACATCTATGTCAAATTGAAACTCGGCTATCGAAACCTAACAATTCTTGAAAATGGCACTCTGACTACTGATGTAAAAATGATACCCAATTGCATCATATGAATACACTTTCAGATTAGCAGCAACACACTAGTCTACTTTATATAACACACTGCAGTCTTTCATGTTCACTGTTTTTATTCAGTTCCACAGATGGCACGTTTTCACCACAACCAAAAGATCAAATACTAAATACTGTACATTGCAGTACTGTACATTACATTGCAGTAAATACAGTTTGATCAAAAAAAAAACAAAAAAAAAACCCTACTGTACTGTAAACACAGAAAAACATGACAATTGTGCATGGGTGGGCTTATGGATCCTGCCGTCTGTTGGGGTCCGGCCATAGGATCTCATCAACATCACAAGCAATATTTTCTCCCGCAAAGCATCAGGGAGAATATTGCCTTGTGTGCCGAATCCATCCATGGATTGTACCTAAGTCGATGTCTCCGCAGGCCTGTTCCATTGCCTGCAGAAGAGGCATGCAAGCATGTGGTTGGCCATCATATACGTGAAATCTCCAAGCCGATAAAAAATCTTCTATGGGGTTTAGAAATGGTGTGTAAGGGTCCTGTCCTGTACAGCTGCATCGTGAAGTGCATCCAGAAATATATGTTCGGTATTGAAGTTTTGCTTGAAGGCTTATGGCAGCACACAATGAGATATTTCCCCCGTGCTGCCCCGGGACTTGCACAATTGCCCTTTGGCCTATTATGTTATGAATGTATCTATGTGGTACTGATACAATGGCACATATTCAGCTGTAACTGTAACTGACACCAATACTGTATTGTAAATGTAAAGGACTGTAACACTTACCTGTACATATTCACGTCGAAGTCCTTTTACCCTGACACTGTTCCTCTCAAATGGGACCCTGTACAATTGCTTCATGGCAATTTGGTGCTTTACCAAGATGCGTCTGATAGTGGAACTGCTTACTCGCTCTATATTATTGAATATTTCTCTATCTGCAAGTATTTGTTGCTGTAGCTGGTTGAGACGGATGACATTGTTTGCTCTGACCAGGTCCACAATGGCAAGTTCCTGCTGTTGGGTGAACAGGCATTGGCTTCCGTCCCCAGAAGGTCTTCTAGTCATTCTGTAGAAAAAAGCAAACACAAAATGTTACTGTATTGGTTTGCTTCTTTTTTACAGTACCGTATATACTGTACTTTACAGTATATACCATAGAAAGTACTGAAACATCTCAATGTAGGTAATCACAGTATGTCACAAAACTACCACTTTCGTTCAAAAAGGAGCATTAGCCACCCTGCAATACAGTACATGTGATATGGTACAGTACTGCAAATACTCTAGATACAGTCTGATTAGAGTAGAAAGTATAGAGTTGAAGACATACCTGTTTTCCAGTCAGAATGTCCTTATTATGGATGAAACTGTGAAACGGCTTAGATTAGGGTGGACTCTCTGCCCAGCTTCCCTCATAGTCAGACCATGGTTTATGACATGGTCCACCAAAGTTTCTCTTATGTCATCGGAAATAATGTTCCGTGCACGGCCTTTTCTACCATGTCCTCCTCTATGTCTCTATCCTCCACTTGCTCTTGCTGCATCCATGCTTGCAAAGTTCTCAAAATGGCTTAACTGAGGCCTTATTGTAGCTGGCTGATTGGTGTTCAGTTTTGGAAGAAAGTGTTTTCAGGTTTGTATGTAAGCATTTTCAATCAACCAATGTGTTTACGATTTTGAATAGATGTGTTTTCCCAATGGTACAATGAGACGTCATTTTTTAATTAAGTGTATGAAATCGTGTGTAGTGTGCAGGAGCAGGTGTGTTGCAGAAAGGAGCAAGTGTGTTGCACAATTGCAACTAAAGTGCAAACCATTTTGTTTAAGGAATGGTTATTTGTGTTTAAGGTATAGAAACAAAAGCTTGTGTTACTTTAGTCTTCTTCTTCTTTTCGTTTCACTGAAGCGTTTATATGACAGTTTCCCATTTCATTACAAAGTCCTTTGTATTGTTGTTGAAAACTGCAAGGTATTTTGGGCTGCAGGGGTTGGGTAATAGATTGCAGACAAGGCAGTTATCCATTGTGTGGTCTGTTTCTCCACATTCACAGGTGGTTGGGCCAGTCTTGTGGCCCCATCTGATCAGAGCATCTTTGGATCGTCCTGTTCTTGTTCTGAGGCGGTTTAGTGTTTTCCATTGGGTCCATGATGCTTCTGCACCAGGGGGTAGTTTTTCAGTGGGGGGTATTCCCATGCCAGTTGGAGGTGGGTCATTCTCAAGTTTTTCCATCCAGAGTTGGATTCTGGTTTCTTCCCGAGACTTTGTTAGGGGCTGGACATGGCTGAGAAAGCTTCTTCTTGACTTTAGCCGTTGGGCTGGAGGGTGACATCCATGGAGGAGATGGCGTTCATCGATTGCAGATTGTGTTTTCTCGAATTTCCGTCTAATATCAGAGGGGGCAATGCCAGCAAGGAGGTGGAGGTTGCTTGTGTTGGTGGGTTTCAAGCAGCCAGTGATCAGACGGCAGGTGTTGTTCAATGTTGAGTCAAGTTTCTTGGCATGGGTTGACCTCTCCCAAACAGGACATGCATATTCCGCAGAGGAATAGCACAGGGCCAAGGCAGTAGATTTTAATGTGTGTGCTGTGGCTCCCCATTTGGAGTTGGTCAGTTTCCGTAGGATGTTGTTTCGGGAACCGACTTTGGATTTTGTGTTTTTGATGTGTTCCTTAAAGGTGAGGGTACGATCCAGGGTTACTCCAAGGTTGATGTGGTTGGTACAGTGCTCAAGTGGTGTTCCAGACCATTTGATGTTAAGTGGTCGGTTGGCTTCACGGTTCCTAAGATGGAAGGAGCAGACTTGGGTTTTTGCAGGGTTGGCATGTAGGTGGTTGTGCTCGTAGTAGAGGAGTAGCTGATCTAGGGCTGTGGTGAGGTTTGCTTCTACTGCTTCAAACGAGTTCTCTTGAGATGTTACACAGAGATCGTCGGCATTGATGAAACGCTCGGTGTCCTGGTCCATTGGCTGGTCGTCGGTGTAGATGTTATATAGGAGTGGGGCCAGCGTGCTACCTTGAGGTAGGCCATTTCGTTGTTGCCAGCGCCTGTCTTTCAGGAGGGCTTCAATGAGGTCTGTGAGTGCCAGGTCTTTTGTCAGCTCCAAGATCTTTTTAAGGAGGAGGCGATGGTTCACAGTGTCATATGCGGCAGACAGATCAACAAAGACAGCTCCTGTTACCAGTCCTTTCTGGAATCCATCCTCAATGTGTTGAGTGAGCTTCAGGAGTTGGCTTGTTGTAGATTTGCCAGGTCGGAATCCGGCTTGTTGAGGGATGATGGCTGATTCAGCAACAGGGACAAGCCTGTTGAGAATCAAGCGTTCAAATAGCTTGTAGAGGTGGCATAGCAGAGAGATTGGGCGGAAGCTCTTTGCATGCACTGGATCTTTGCCTGGTTTGAGAAGGGCAATAATCCTGGTTTTCCTCCAGATCTTTGGGATGGTTTTTGTCAGCATGCATCTATTCATCAGCTGGAGAATCCATTTCCTCATCAGAGGTCCAAAATGTTTTATCTCTTCCGTGAAAATGTTGTCCAGTCCGATGGCTTTACCGTTTTTTAAGGTGTTGATGCCGGTATTGAGCTCTTCAGGGGAGAACCGGCTTAGTCAGTCCCATAGTTTGGGAGTGCTTTACTTGGTCTACCGTTGGTCTGGGCTGTTTGGTGGTGGATTTCCCATTGAGCAGCAGCTGGTGCGCGACTTGGTTGGCCGTGGTAGTATACTGTTGCTGGGTTGGGGTTGATGGGTCGTTGCTGATTTTTCGGATGAGGCTCCATGCCTTTTTGCTGTTCTTTGAAATATCAGTTGTCTCCAGCAGGTTTGATCTAAGCATGTGTCTATAGTGTTCAAGCAATTGAAAAAAACTGTAAACGCTGGTGTGATCAATTCAGCACTTCAATCAAAATACTATTTACATATGTTTTGGATTTATGAGGCCATGTTACATATTCCAATGTATACAATTGTTTAGAAATAGCTTTCTTTTTTAAAGTTGCAATTAGGTGGTGCATATAGTATAGACTTGCCATATTGTATTACAATACTGTGAATACAGTATATCATATAAATATTGCATTGACACAATCAGAATAGGATACAATGCATATTTGTCTATCCAATGAGATCCAATGGGCTAAACTCACAATTTCAGCTTCCCAGAGTCATACTGTACACCTATAGTTGATGCTGCAACATTGTTCTGGCAATACACCAATGTTACCTATTTTGGTCAATTACATTACAGTAATTGCACTGATAAGTAAAATTCAAAACACTACAGTAAGAAAATATTTAGATTGTCTTCCGGGGGATGTAATGATGTACAAAAAGGTAACAAGCAAATATTTGTTTTTTACTGTAATACAGTAAAATGTTCAGTTGAACTGACTGCTGAAAAAGCTTTTCGCTGGCCAACAAAAAATAAAAATAAGAATTTAAATGAGGTGAAAAAGATCTACATGTAAATCAGTATGTATCCCACCTCCAATCCTGATCATGCCAAATGACCATATCTACAACACAGTAGAGCTCACAGAGTCCTCTTTTATCCTCTGACACATGATTGAAGTGTTTTGCCAGTTGAGTTTGAACAGGTGCGAAATGAGTTATTGGTAATTAGTTGTTGCGTTCTGAAGGCCAGTGTGATCCAGGAGAACCAAGTGTGCTAAATGATGAGGTTTGTGCTTGAGTTTAGCAAAAATGTGAAATCAGTGGAATTGTGCTTAGAGTTTAGCAGTCTGGAGTCTTGTATTTGATAAATGAGCTTCAAGTTTTCAGAATCGTGTGCATAGTTCCATTTTTTGTGTGTATACAATCGAGAAAAACTGTAATAGCTCATGCCATATTCTAATTGTTCAACTTTTTGATCGCTTACATTTTTAGACGCTTAGATTTCCAAAAATATAACTTTCACTCGAATGGAGTGTCACCCTATATGACATATCTTTTTGGGATAAAAAGCGATCTGATAATGACTACCTAAAAGATGACATACCTGGACTTGTGTGAATGTCAAGAGAGAGAGAGAGAGAGAGAGAGAGAGAGAGAGAGAGAGAGAGAGAGAGAGAGAGAGAGAGAGAGGAGAGAGAGAGAGAGAGAGAGAGAGAGAGAGAGAGAGAGAGAGAGAGAGAGAGAGAGAACGAGAGAACGAGAGAACGAGAACGAGAGCTTTATATAGATAAAGTAAAGTCAGTCCTGATCAGATGAGTGTTTCTCCACCTTACATATAGCCAGAGCATGCTGTGAGGCACATGCAGTAGGTCAGACTGTACTCAGAGTCACAGATATAGGTCAGGAGGGTTGCTAATCCCCTAGGCCACAAAGTGTAGGTGTGTGACATGTGCTCGAACAAAGTCAAGATAACTGTGTGTCTTTACACACACGCACGCACACACACACGCACGCACACACATACACACACACACACGCAAACACACACACACACACACACACACACACACACACACACAACACACACACACACACACACACACACACACACACACACACACACACACACACACACACACACACACACACACACACACACACACACACTCTTTTTATGTTATTATGTTGGCACAATATATGTCATTGTGCCACACCTTTCAATTGTTTTGGAGTGCAGGGTCTGATGAGGTTCACATAATTAAATAAACCACATGTGTTTGTGTGTGAGAGAGTGTGTGTGTGTGTGTGTGTGTGTGTGTGTGTGTGTGTGTGTGTGTGTGTGTGTGTGTGTGTGTGTGTGTGTGTGTCGTGCGTGCGTGCGTGCGTGCGTGTGTGCGTGCGTGCGTGCGTGTGTTTCACTCTTAGCTCACATGTTGAACTTGATTTGTTCTCTGGCGGCCGGGTCAAAGATGATTGGTTGTGTTCTTTAATCTACATCACACCTTGGGGCTGACCAAAAAAAGTCCCTTCTCAAGCCTCTGGATTTCCCTTTCATGGTCCAATACTTATCTCTTCATGTTTCCAAAGAATGCACATATGATCACTCTTGACTCAGCCCATGAGCAAGGCATTGCCTGAATGCAGGGCGACCATAGGAACGTATGCCTGTGTGTTCATTCTGGTGAAATGCAACCAAAGGTGAAGAATAATATGTTTCCCCCTGCACATGTATAGAGGTGGTGGCTCTGTGAATGGTGATCTTGCTGTCCGCAGTGAGATCTGCTCAGTCCAGCAGAGTAATGGTGGTCCATCTATTGGATTAAGGGAGGGATTTCAACCCTGGTTTTAATCTGTGGAGACAGCAGGCTACCGGGAAAGCTGTCATCTGTCTCGGGTCTCTGGCCGTCACTCTGTGCACTGTTTCCCGAACGCCACGTTTACGACAATACGGTGGAATACGAGCGCGAGAGAGATAGGGAGGGAGAGACCATAGTAGCGCAAGATGAATCTCTTCTGCTTTTCACTGGTAAGGGCTAAACTTGTGTGTTGTTTAATGTATGTTGGTTACTGGCTTTACTTTTGTTAAGCGCAGGCCATTGAAGAAGCTCCCAGCTGAATTGTGAGTTGAATTCATTTTACAGCCTCACTCCATTATATGATTGTATAAAAGGTATATGATTTTGCTGTACTTTGTAAATTAGGTGTTTTGAAACCTCAGAACCATACCATTTACATTAGTCAGTGACACTTGACTGTTGACATTGGTGTGTTGTCTTGACTCCTCACGTGGCAGGCAGTTGTCAGAGTAGTTTGACTCCAGTGTCACTAGGGTTTCCGCATGCCAGGATATTGTGTTTAGGCACAAGAGCTTAGATTTGGATAATAGATTCAAGCATGCCAACTCTATGCCACAGAGAGTTTTTTGTCCTCTTTCTTCTCCACTACACATCTTCAGGACCTTTGGTGCCCTAAGGATGTTTGCTGTTTTGGATGCACCTGTGCCTATATAGGGGGAAGCACAGCAACGTATCATACTATGTGATGTTATTAAGGTTCATACTAAGACCCAGGTGTGCATTACTTGTTGCTTCAGGAAACAAATAAAGTAATGTTTGTGTGTGTGTGTGTGTGTGTGTGTGTGTGTGTGTGTGTGTGTGTGTGTGTGTGTGTGTGTGTGTGTGTGTGTGTGTGTGTGTGTGTGTGTGTGTGTGTGTAGGTGTGTGTGTGTGTGTGTGTGTGTGTGTGTGTGTGTGTGTGTGTGTGTGTGTGTGTGTGTGTGTGTGTGCGTGTGTGTTTGCATTGGTTTTGTCAATCTCTTAAAAATCAAACAGAGAACAAAGCATCAACAGAGGCCTCCCTAAAAACTAATCATCAATTTGAAAACCCTAGTTTCCTACATTGATGATGAACTAGATTTGACATTAGATGCAAATTGATCCAAGATATTCTACCGAGAAGATCGCTCCAATGAAATGAAATGGATTTTAATCCCCGAAGAGGCTTGCTTTAGGACATTTTCATTCCTCTGACAATGTTAGACAATCTAAATCCTAAAAAGAGATTTGAAGCAGCATCACATTATAAAGCCTCATAAGAACACCCATTCCCTCGTAAGCAGAGAGACTCATGCTTAAAATGTTGAATATATTCTTCTCTTCGGTTGAGTCAATAACTCATTGATATCTGCACATTGTCAACATGGCTTTGCTCTCCAGTGGTGTGTATGTGTGTGTGTATGTGTGTGTGTTTTTGTGTGTGCATGCATGTGTTTGGGTTGGTGTAGGTGATAATGGCGCGGCATCCATTTCCATGTGTGTATGCATAAACAATTTCCTTTCGGTTTAGGCATTTCGATATGTGACAATCTGCGTTTGCATGCACATCGATCCACTGACGCGTGCGCATAGATAGACCATCTTGATGGCCCCCTTTTAAACACATGCGTGTGGTTGAACAGGAGGGCTCCATTGACAGCCTGTATGAGGCGGTGCAGAGCTCCGGGGATGGGGCCGCCCTCACCGTGCCCAGCCGTCACTCCAGTCACTCCTGCAGCCGCTCCTCCAGCCCTCGGGTGCTACGGGAGGACAGCAGCCGCTGGAAGGGGACTGGGAGGTCTATCTCCATGGTGCGGCCAACACACACTCACACACACACACACACACACACACACACACACACACACACCACACAACACACACACACACACACACACACACACACACACACACACACACACACACACACACACACACACACACACACACACACATACAGAGACACACACACACACACAGATGCACATATACTCATGCATATACATTTACACACACACACGCACATACACACACAGGCATGCATGTATGCATACACACACACACACACACACACACACACACACACACACACACACACACACACACACACACACACACACACACACACACAAACACACACACACACGATTGGTTGACTCACGACAGGTGTCCAAGCTACATGTCGATCAGTCCTGCGCTACTTCAATTCAATTTTATTTGTATTCCTTTAATGAATGTTCCAGTCAAAGGGGTTAATAGGCCATATATCAATGAAACCCACGTAACCCCAACCTCTAAGAGGCAAGAAGAAACTCCCTAACTACTATGTGCATGCACTTATTATTGGTGCTCTCAGTTTCAGACTCAGATTCATTAAATTTGGTATTAAGTAAATTGCTTGCGTGATTGAAAATCCTACAGTACGGCTAGTCTGGGCAACCTTATTCTGTTTGTGTAACACTTTACAGTATAATGTTGCATAGGCAACACACATGACACAGAGAGTACTTTCAAATAATGAATAGTGCCTGCATTCCTGCCCACACATGCCTCTAACACAACGCTAGGAGGGCAGGTAATCTCTTCTGACATGTATGTTGATTAAATGGAGCCAAATAGCGCTGGCCAGTGGATTTGGACCGTGGAGGATTTTGCTGGCCCAGCAGAGGAAATAGAAAGCTGATTATGAAATCATGATAATCAAAAAGAGCCCGTTGACAGCTGCTCTGGAGGCCAGGCTGTCTAAAGCTCTGTGCTTTAAATTAACACTTCTGGATGGAGCGTAACACTAGGGCATTTAACACTGAAAGCAAAAAAGATAATTTGATCCTATAAAAAAAATAAAGACTCTAGATGTCCTCGCAGATACTGTACATCACATAAATAATAAAATACACATATCTAAAATATACAATGCATTAAAGTGTGTGATATCATTGGTCTACAGGAGATATCTCAGATGCAGGGGACCACTTCTAAAAAGAAGAAACGAAGGTAAGACCAATTGTACAGACAGATAATGGATTGTACACACTTCTTGACAGCAAAGTAATTGGCAAATTAATCATAATCATTAATCATCATCATAGCACAACACAAGACAAGCTGGCGACATCCACCACGCGTCAGCGCTGAACCAATGAAAGCACAAGGCTTGTTTAAGGAAGCATCACATCGTCAACATCAAAAAATGTTGTGTGGTTTAAAGAAACAACAGGTGAACCCGAAAGGCGGTTTCTCACAGTCGAGTGACTTACCATCATGGAATGTAGGTGGTTCTTTGTCACGTCTCCTGAGGGCCGTACTACTGCATGTTAAAGAAGGGGATGCTGACGTGGTCTTGATTACCATGGCTTTGGCATAAGGCTCCTAGACTGCAGTGGCAATAGCAATGCTAATCACCATGCACCTTTCAAATGGAGAGAGGGAGAGAGGAAAGAAATATTCGTACAAAGGGTCAAAAGGTGATATCACTTGTGATTGTTTTATAATGATCCTGTAGAGTGGAATACACTTCCACAAAGGAAGGAAGGAACACAAAAACAAATGAAAACTAGTAGTCCTACTACTAGTGTAGTAATATTACATAACTAGCTTGAGAACATTTGATGAAGAGCTGCAACTAACAATATTTTCCTCGTTGATCAATACCTGCTCCTAAATGACGTCCAGAAAGTTAAAGGAGTCTTATTGTTGTGGCTCTCACAGGGTGAGCGGAATGTTATTTTAAATCCTATTTTGTTCATCCATTCAAGTGTAAACGATTTTCAATGCGGGTTAGCCATATGGCAGGAAATGCAGTGTGTGTTGTACTCTGTGCATGGTTAACTTAATACTTTAAACCCCTCCTTCAGTCATTCAGACTCTTTCCCATTGTTTCCTTCCTCTTAGCGACAAAGAACCCGGTACAAACAGTAAGCCTCACTTGCTATTGGGAACATCAGGTGTATTTGGTGTAACATGCAAAGAAAAAATAGGTTTCTTGGATAAGTGTTTTTCAGTAAGAATCACTGGACTACTGGGCCAGTAGTTGGCAGTTTACGGGGCTGGTTGGCATAAGCTGATTAAAGACACACATGCACGATTCTTATTATTGTTTGCAGTGAGCCACCGTTTGGTACTGCTCAATGATTTTGTGTACCATCACTGAAAGCCTAGATCCTGTTTGACGTTGTTAGAACAAGCTCTTGACACTGTATTCGTTGTTTCTCAATTATTTCTTGTGCTTCTAGAACGCATGTATCCAAATCAGCATCAGATGTCAAAGCCCTGGGTATGTACCATCAAGTTTCTCTACTGTGACTTCAGCATAGTGTTTCCTCTGTCATGAACATTAGCTCTGCAGTGCCGCCCTGTGGCCAATGAGCCCAATTCCTACGCCTCCCTTTTCACCGAGTGCTGCTATCCGAGGGTTCTGAGATTTATTTGACTCAAGCGTAGTGTTTTCGTCAAGGGCTCTGTGCTTATATACTAGGTTCCTCAATCACTCAGCTCTCGTCACACCTTATTCATTCCCACATTCAGTCATGGAGGGCACCGGTAAACGGACGAGCTTCCAAATAGATCCAACCGACCGATCAGCCTGCACGTCTGCCGTCCTGCCACTCAAATCAAGAAAAGCAGGTCCCCTGAGTAAAATCCCATTTGGGTATTGCAAGAGAGAGAGAGAGAGGGAACCTATTTTTATTTTAGATGCCGGCTGCCATAACCTACTTGGCTGCCGGAAAATATGATTGGGATGATAGTACCATTCAATTTTGACTATGCATCAGAGCTGTTTCTCTCAAAATTGTCTCTCCCCTTCATCCACGGCAGATATCCCCTGCGGTAATGCTGCTGCCTGGCCAGCTTCCATGAGCCAAGAAGATTTAGCCCACGTTACAAACAGTCAGGATGAAGGTAAATATAACATCAAGTAGGCTAAGCTCCTCTGTGTGCCTGAGTTCATTCGCAGTGTCTGTGGGCCTGAGCAATAAAGGCAAAGTCAGTAAAGAGCAAAAACTATGCAAGGCCCTCGCAAGGATTCACGCTCTGTCGTAGAGGGGGGGTGGGTCTAGCCTCTGGGTTTGATGCTAGCATTCCTCCGGCCTGAGCAGGGCACGAATAAACAAACCATATCCATCTGTATTTTCTCATTGGTTTATGATGATATTATATATACTTGATATTTTACCTTGACTCAATGGCATATTTCATGAAACTTCTATGAACTAGTACTAGGAATGGACCGGTGCAGAGTCTGAACCCTCTTTGGTCACCATGTGTCTACCTTCATCTCTGTGTACAATGCAACGTGTGTGTCTCTGGCTACAGGGCCGGGGAAGTCCAGGCGTAGGACGGACGCTAAAGGAGCCAATGGAAGCCGCCCGCCGGGCGCTAAGAGGAAGGATAAACCGCTCCCCCAGGCACGACTGACATTCATACATTGAGCCGTGATGTGTCCGTGTAATCGCATCATTGAATAAAATTGTTTTAACTGGCAATTTAACCCCAGTCAATTATACAATTACATCTATTGATGTTGTCAATCATTGCTATGGAAACCAGTCCACACTGTAGTTGAGTGCTGCTCCATGAGATTAGTGTGTTCCACAAACAAACAATGCCTAACCCTTATTTGGATCTGCAGGCAGGTGTGTTTGAGAGAAGGAAGCTGAGTGAGGACTGGTGTGGCCGCCTCCAGAGAGAGCCTGTGAGTGACCCTCTGTGACCCCACTATCCTGGACTGCACCAAGGCTACTGATGTGTTACACCTCACCAATACAAGACCTCACATAACAAGCACAGTCACATCACAAGCACATTTCTTTATGTATGTTGTTACATTTGGTATTTTTCTATAAAGCCAAGTGAACTTCACTCTTGATGCCAATGGCTAAATCACAGACACACAGACGTCTGTGATTGGCCACTTGGCCTCTTGCCCCTCTGGCCACTTGCTCTGGCAGGACTGCCTGAAATCAGAAGAAAATCAGAAATCAGAAAAGGTTTATTGCCAAATACATTTACACATATTAGGAATTTGCATTGGTATTCATAGCGCACGATCTTAACAAACAATAAACATTTAACAATAAACAATAATGCAAGTATTGAAAAATAAGTACTGAAACAAATAAGAGTAAATAAAAAATAAAATAAAATAAAATAAATTTACTCTATGCACCGTAATAAGATAAAAAGATAAGAAAATAAGAATATATGTGCAATTGTGTGTGATGTGGCTAGTAGTGCAAAGCTTGTTGTCATCATAGGAAGATGACTGTGGGTGTTGATGGGGGAAGGGGGGTAGTGTGCGTGTAAGTGTCAGTGGGGGTCCGGCGGGGCCGTTGTTGATGAGGCCAGTTGCAGACGGGAAGAAACTGTTTTTGTGGTGGGAGGTTTTGGTCTTGACAGACCTCAACCTCTTACCGGAGGGGAGTGTTTCAAAGAGTATACTGTATGTCCGGGGTGGGAGGGGTCCAACATTATCTTCCTTGCACGCCTCAGTGTCCTGGAGGCATACAGGTCCTGGAGGGACGGCAGGTTGCAGCCGATCACCTTTTCAGCATAGCGGATGATACGCTGCAGTCTGCTCCTGTCTTTGACGGTAGCAGCAGCGTACCAGATGGTGATGGAGGAGGTGAGGATGGACTCTATGATGGAGGTATAGAAGTGCACCATCATGGCCTTTGGCAGGTTGAACTTCTTCAGCTGCCGCAGGAAGTACATCCTCTACTGTGCCTTTTTGGTGATGCAGCTGACGTTCTGCTCCCACTTGAGGTCCTGGCTGATGACTATGCCCAGGAAGCAAAAGGACTCCATGGTGTTGACTTGGGAGTCACACAAGTTGATGGGGGATGATGGGGCTGCGTTCCTCCTTAAGTCCACAACCATCTCCACTGTCTTTAAAGCATTGAGCTCTAAGTTGTTTTGGCCACACCAAGTCACCAGGTGGTCAATCTCCCACCTGTCGGCAGACTCATCTCCGCCAGAGATGAGCCCGATGAGGGTGGTGTCATCTGCAAACTTCAGGAGCTTGATGGACTGGTGACTGGAGGTCCAGCTGTTGGTGTACAGGGAGAAGAGCAGAGGATAAAGAACGCAGCCCTGAGGGGATCCGGTGCTGATGGTCAGGCTGTTGGAGACGTGCTTCCCCAGCTTCACATGCTGCTTCCTGTCAGACAGGAAGTCAGTGATCAACCGGCAGGTGGAGTCAGGCACGTGCAGCTGGGAGAGCTTGTCCAGTAGCAAAGTGGGGATGATGGTGTTAAAGGCAGAGCTGTAATCCACAAACAGGATCCTGGCGTAGTTTCCTGCTGAGTCAAGGTGCTGGAGGATGAAGTGGAAGGCCATGTTTACAGCATCGTCCACAGACCTGTTGGCTCTGTAGGCGAACTGCATGGGGTCCAGGAGAGGGCCCCTGATGGATTTGAGGTGGGACAGGGAAGGCGCTCAAAGGATTTCTTGACCACAGAGGTCAAGGCGACTGGTCTGTAGTCTTTAAGTTCTATGGGCCTTGTTTTTTTGGGGATGGGGATGATGGTGGAGGATTTAAAACAGGCTGGTACATGGCATGTCTCCAGCGAGGTGTTAAAAATGTGGTTATGTGAAAGGAAAATGTGGCAGTGAGAGGCAGCAGAGAGAGAGGTCATGTTTCCCGAAGCTCCGCTAGCCATTGGAAAAAACTACTTCATTTATCGTTCAGATCTACTTTATTTTATTTTATTTCATGATCACAATACTTAACAGTATATTGTTTGTTTCCGTTGTCCTCCATCGCTCGATTCAACAACACATTTCGGCACTTATTATGACTCCCGGATCAGACCGCACCAAAAGCCTTGGACTTTCCTATCTCCAACATGTCTCTGTACTTGGATATCTCAGGCACGGAGACTGGGAAATGCACAGACTGCACCAAACTGCAACAGAAAGTGGCTTTATTTCAAACGAGACTAGCAGGATTAGAAAAATGCAAAGGACTCCAGGATACAGTTCCGATGGGTGAGTTTGCTGAGCTAACTCAGACAAATACGTAACAAGATGATCAAAGCTACACTGTATCCTTCACGAAGCTGGACAAGAGAGAGACAGTTTCAGCTGCGTCTCACTGGCACAGAGTCAGCGCTAAGCCAAAACAACATACCAAACTGTATCAACAAGTTCACTCAACGCCACATGCTAAGCTACCCAAAGCTAAAATTGCACGTATCAACTGGATTAGCCCGTTACTGAAGTTAACCCTGCCGCTGAAGAACCGGTTCCTGCCCCTTCAAGAGTCCACCAACGCGCCTGCCACCCATGCACCCCTGAGCCACGAGATGCGTCCGGACAAACAGTGCGGACAGGGACCGACCATGAACCCATCGCCAGAGAGGTGAGCTGTGCATGCGTCGGCCACCCGTGCACCCCTGAGCCCCAGGATGCGGCCGGACGGATGGTGCGGACAGAGATGGAACAACAACCAGTCGTCATGGAGGCGAGCTGTGCATGCGTCAGCCACCCGTGCAACCCTGAGCCCCGAAATGTGTCCGGACGGACGGTGCGGACAGAGATGGAACAAGAACCAGTCGCCACGGAGGCGGGCTGCACATGCGTCTTCCACCGCCACCTCAAGCCAACAAGGGCCCATCTCACAGAAAGCAGATGAACCAGACACTCTGATTATAGGAGACTCAACCATCAAGGATATAACCGGTAAGAAGTTTAAAACATGTTACTTCCCAGATGTGATGGTTAGTGATATCAACCAGAACCTCGCCACAATCATATTGGAAAACCCCAAAATTGCACAGATTATTGTGCATGCAGGATTTAATGATATTCGAAGAGAACAGTCAGAACTTCTGAAGAGGGATTACACTGATCTATTGGATATACTGGACAAAATACACATTAATGCCGTGTTTTCACTGCAGGGTGCGGTATGGTTCGGTTCGCAAAAGTGCGGTAAGGCTTGCGTTTCCACTGCCAAAAGTTGGCGTGACCCGGACTGAGTCTTCAGTACTCCTCCGTTGGGGTACTGAGACGCCTGAAAGGGTGCCGGAAAATTCGAGCTATACACCCCCTCATTTGATTGGTCAACAGAATCGTCACTTCCTGGTGACGATTCTGTGTGACGATTCTGTGGCCGTGATAATATATGTACAATTATATTATATACTATTATGTATAGAGCTCCGGGAATCGCAAACGCAACAATCACTTTCTCCTCCAGTTCACCCCGGACTGCACTGAGTTTGACGGTTGAACGCTGAGAAAATGTCGCATAAAATGCTTGCTTGGGCGAACTAGGAGGTGGAGACGTTCCTCTGCATTCTCCTCTGCGCTGCTATGATGTCACGATGTTTACGTAGCTGCCGCGGCGATCAACATCCGGCCTACCATAAAGGGTACTGTCGGCGGTGGAAACGCGACCTCAGAACTGAGCTGGGTTATACTGCCCCCTCCCTACCGGACTGAGGCAAACCGAACCGTACCGCACCCTGCAGTGGAAACGCGGCATACGTCATTCATCAGTGGACCCATACCAGCAGTTGACAGGGGAATAAACTGATTCAGTCATCTACTTGCACTGAATACATGGCTTTCCAGAGTCTGCAATGAAAGAGGAAGGGGCTTTATTGACAATTCAACTTATTCTGGGGGCGCAAATATCTTTTCAGAGCAGATGGCCTACACCCAAACAGGTTAGGCTCAAAGCTGTTAAGGGACAATATTCTCTTCTCGCTTTCCCACAAATCTCCATGGCCTGACACACAGGCCATATAGAGCACAGGTTGAGAAGAAGCAAGACTACAGCCTCCCCCACACATCTACCCTGCCACTATCTGACACACAGATAGCAGACAGCCCACAGACCTTGAAGAGAGACAACAGCCGCCTGACGCCATCGACACTGTGCCTTCCCCCATCGCTGAAGCTGGCTTGGTGGGGAACAGCCACCCCCCTCCTCTGCATTCCCCCATCGACAATGACCTCCAGCCTCATCTCTCCCATAGCCACAACAACAACTCCAGCTCAACTGTCTCCCCCCTTTGCGATTTTCCAGCTGAATTTAAGAAACTGGAATATGTTGGTATCAAACTTGTGTCAATGATAGCATCGCCACGTCATGGCCACAGGCTGATAACACCCAAGCGAAGGGCGCCCCAGCCCCCCCCCCCCCCCCCCCCCTGTACTGATAGTAGTCCTGAGTATTACTGAGAGAAAAAAGGGCTCAGCCGTAGACACAGTATAAAGGAAGTTTCACATAATCTGCTGAACCCAAGGTGGCCTACGTCAAAACGTGGCAACATTTGCATTCATGGTGTAACCACTAAGAGAGTAAACAAAGGGAAACTCAGACACACTGCTAACCTCACAAATCTTATATTGCTGCAGGATGGCTCTACTTAATGTTAGGTCTCTTAATAACAAATCATTTTTAGTTAATGATTTTATTACCACTTGTAAACTGCATTTTATGTTTTTAACAGAAACATGGCTGGAACAAAATAACAGTGCAACCGTTCTGATAGAGACAGCTCCTCCCAACTATAACTTTTTTGATGCATGTAGATCTGGAAAAATAGGTGGAGGGGTTGCTGCTGTATTTTAAAATGTATTTCAGGGGAAACAGATTTTATTTGGTGATTTTCCATCATTCGGATACCTTAGTGCTGTATTGAAATGCTCCCCCAGAGTTCTCCTATTATTTTTTTACAGGCCACCCACATACTCTTGTGGGTGGATGACTTCACAGAATTTGACTGTCTAGTTATAGCTGGTGAATTCAATTATCATACTGATGATTTGAAAGACAAATGTGCAAAAAAACCTTTTACCATTTTGGACACATTTGAACTGTCTCAACATGTGGAAGAGGCTACTCATTGTAAGGGGCACACTCTAGTCCTGGTTATCACAAAGGGCCTCAATGTTTCTGATCTCTCTGTGACTGATCCTTCCTTGTCTGACCACTTTTGTGCTTTCTTTAACATATCTTTTATTCCCAACATACAGACAAAATCAAATACTGTCAAAAAACGGTATATTAATGAAGATTCTAATGTACTTTTTAAAAAGGCCATCTCCTTGCTACCACCTCTCATCCCATGTTCTGCTGATGATTTTGTAGAAAACTTTAATTTTAAAATTTTGAAATTCATAGATGCTAGAGAAACATTTTTCTCAAATATCATTAAAACCAATACCTATAATGCAAAACCCCTATTTGCAACTGTTGACAGACTGACCAACCCCCCAACACAAATTCCACCTGATCTCCATTCCACGCAGAAATGCAATGAGTTTGCAGCTTTTTATACTAATAAAATTGAAGGCATCAGACGCGCCATCAATATCTCCACTTCACACAAAGAGGTTGGACTACCACCCGGTTCAGGCAAAAGTAACATGGCAAGGATGGCAGTGTGGAGTCCCACAAGGTTCAATCTTAGGACCCTCTTTATTCAACATCAACATGCTCCCACTAGGGCAAATCATGCAAAATAAAAATATTGACCATCATTGCTATGCTGAAGACACGCAAATCTATGTATCGCTATCACCAAATGACTATCGGCCCATAGATCTGCTGTGCCAGTGCATTGAGGAAGCGAAATTTCCTTCAACTAAATGAGGACAAAACAGAGATAATTGTATTTGGTTCTAAAACGAAAAGGCTTAAAGTAACCCAACACCTTCACTCTCTGTCCCTGAAAACCTCAATCAAAGCCAGAAAGCTAGGGGTTATCATGGATTCAGATTTACATTTCGACAGTCACATTAAATCAGGTACAAAATCTGCATATTATCACCTTAAAAATGTAGTAAGACTTAGAGGGCTCATGTCCACTGAAGACTTACAAAAACTTGTACATGCCTTTATCGCTAGTAAGCTTGATTACTGCAATGGTCTCCTAACAGATCTCCCAAAATAAACTCTGAAGAAGCTTTAGCTTGTTCAGAATGCTGCTGCTAGAGTTCTAACAAAGACCAAAAGATTTGAACATTTTAGACCAATTCGTAAATCGTTACATTGGCTTCCTGTAGGTCAGAGAATTGATTTTAAAATCATGTTGCTAACCTGTAAATCCCTACATGGTTTAGGCCCAAAATATTTAACTGATATGCTTCCACTTAATAAGCCTTCTAGACAACTAAGATCCTCTGAGACCAAGCTGTTAATTATCCCCAGAGTAAACACGAAACATGGGAAAGCAGGATTTAGTTAGTTTAGTTACGCAACAAATAGCCGGAATAAACTCCCTGAGGATTTAAGACTTGCCCCAACTCTGAGCACCTTTAAAACAAGACTGAAGACTTTTATGTTTACTTTAGCTTTCTGCTAAATCTTAATTTCTTTGCATATCTTTTCTTTTACTTATCTATTATTTTATTTTATTGTATGACAATGTTTGCATGTGAAGAGTCTGCCTTCTGTATGAAAAGTGCTATATAAATAAAGTTGCCTTGCCTTAAAAATGTAAAAAAAAAAAAATGTAAAAATGTGGTGTGTTAATGTGGACCAAGCGGCCACTGGGTTCACATTTGATGCCAGAGAATCATCTTCTCAAAGCAACATTATTTGATTTTGAATATTTGTGTGTATATGTCCGTGTGTATGTGTGTGTCTGTGTGTGTACGTGTACTTGGGTGGGTGGGCAGGTGTTTGAATCCAAAAACCAGGACTGTTGGAATGAAACACACACACAAATCTTTACACACAAAGTTTACCAGAAAAAGCAGTCATCTGTTTCATGTGTCTGTCCATCTCCAGAGCGTTCATGCTAACGGCGTGGCCACAGAGCCCAGATCAGCTGCTAAAAGAGGCCACAAACCTGGGAAGAAGGTGGTCGGGAAGGCTGGTAGCAGGAGGGGTCACAGCAGTACAGGTACAGACCTGTACACCTTTACTGCTCAACTCTGGACTGTATTGCAAGAATCCTACATAATATCACCAAAACACTAAGCGGCGATTGATCCCATATCAAACTATTATTGAAATCCGAACCACATTTTTAGAATACAACACAATCTCTACGTCTGTTTTGTTAACCAAATTGTCCCCTAGAGACAGCCTATATACTACTTATACACATGTTGCTTTGTCATTAAACACACACCACTGACTAAACAGGCCTGTGGTGAAGTCTCAGTTCACTCTGCCTCCTGTCGTGAAGGCTCAGGTATGTGTCTGCGTTGACATGTTCATCCCTCCTTTCACTCGGCCTCCAGGCTCCATGTGCGCCGCCCCACAGGCAGCTCCCTCCTCAGACGACCCGTACAGGACCTACCCAGGCAAGGCCTCCACGCTGCCTGTCCAGAAGACCAGCACAACCACCCACCCCCACCACCCCCAGAACCCCCAGCAGCGGCTGGGCAACGTGGCCGGGAGCAGCCCAGTCTGGGCGGACGTCAAGCACACCTGCTGCAGGCCGCTGGCAGACTACCGACCCTACTCCGGCGACTTCACGGTGTCGTGTGGGAGGGAGTGGGAGGAGACAGCAGACCAGGAGCCGGGAGAGAAGGATCTATCGGGCCCTCGGGGGCCCGCGCGAGTGCGCCGATCCTCCACTGATACAGACCTGACGGATCCAAATGTAAGTGGACTTTTATGATGATCATTCAACATGACATTGATAATAATGTATTATAAGTAGTAGTAGTAGTAGTAGTATTATCTCTTTATTGTATATCGTTTTTTTATTAACGGAAAGATCCAGTTGTTTTGGGGCATAACATCATCGCCTTTCCACATATCTCATTAACTTTTTGTAAAAAACATATACCGTCTCCCTGATAAGCACAGCTCGTTGTCCTATTATTTGTATATTTATATTCCAAGACTGAATGCAAAGTTGACAGAGCGCAGTGCACCGAATCTGTGTCCCCTACACGTCATTTGTTTGAAACTGAACTCCAAGTTCAGCTGATACCCGAGGCACACGCGCTAGATTATCCTGAAAGGTCAATGACCTGCCGGGCTCTCTGAGAGCTGGTCATACCGAGTTAAGCCTATGGTATAGCTGTAAACTCATGCAAGCGCTATGCGTTCGATATGGCACTAATTATTTGTGTAGGATCCACGTGACAACATGAAGGGGGTTTGTTTAACGTGAGAAGGATGATCCCGTATTGCGATCAGAAGATCCTTCTGGTGGAATCCCATTCGTTGCTGGTTAAAGAGTAGGCTTGTGCAGGGTCCGATGCAGACACAAGGGCTGGATTATCCCATAGGACCTTTCTCCTCCTCTATCTCCTGCTGTCATCCAGCTCTGCTCTCCTGATCCATTCCTCTCATTCTTGACAACAATTATCATTGTTACATCAGTACGTCACCCAGACACCAGCTATGACATCGTCTTGGGTTATCATTTACATTAAAATGAACAAGATAGTGTTTGGTTTCCAGAATCTCATCCAGACGTTATACGTTGACTGAGTCCGCCCGTGGCGGGACACTGAACCAGGGTCCAAATACCTGATCTGATCCCAACAGTGTTCTCTGAAGCGTTACTGAGTGCATCTAAATCCACCTGATGCCAAATGGGGTCTGACATGATACCACACTGCATTACACAAGGTTCCCATTCCTTCAACATAGGAAAACATAAAAACTAAACATGTTGACACAAAGTTTATTCTGTGCATTTTATAATATAGTTGTTGAAAGAAAAACAAAAGCAGATTGTAATTCAGGTTAAGAGGGCTTTACTTGATCTTGAAAAGTTGGGAAACTGCTAGAATAAATATTTCCCTGAGTTAAGTTGCTGAACAGGGTTTTATTAAATAAACCCCTAAAAAGCTACCCTCTCCGGGAAAGGAGGATTACAATATCATAAATGGATGTATAGCAAAAGAGAATTAACTTCAATAAATAATATCCAGAATAGATGATAACGTAATAATAATGATATAATTAATGACAATAATAGCAACAATAATCAATTAATTATTATTAGCATTTAGCACCTTTTGCAAGGCATTCGTAGCACTATACATAGTGAGTGTGTGGGTGTGGGGGGTGTGAGGGGGGGGGGGGGATCACACCACAGCCAGTACCATTACATTCTAGACTATTTGTGTTAATCTTTCACTTTCTTCTGCAAAATTTGAGGAGGCGGGTATTGGTGACATTTTGTGAACGGGGGCCTCTGGCTTTGTAATGAAAACGATGGAGATGAACAACCAGGTCCCCGGTGGCTGTGGGGCAATAGATTAGAAACCTTAATCTGGATTGAAAGGAACGTCTGATTGGAAGCAGTGGGATTAGCAAATGTTATTGTCAGTGGACTTCTCTTTTTTATAAGACTGACCAGATGAACCGCGTGCAATTTAAACACAGTGAAGGGCTGGGTTAACATAAATACATGTTCCCATCGGTCCTACATGTTCACGTCAGAGCCTCCGCTGTATACGTCAAAATGTAAAGGAAGAGCTTTACAACAAGAAGGTTGACATTCAAATGGAATCGCCATTGACAGTTTACATCCCATCAAGAGCAAATCATAGCTGGTCTCTTTATCTCTCATTCCATTGGTCGTCCTCTCAATTTTTCATGCTCTCTCTCATTCTTTCCCCCTGCCTCCTCTCTTTCTCACTCTCTTTGAGGGTGTACGTTCAAAATAATAACTTCGCTAAAGAAGTAAGGTTCAAGAATGGGGCCTGAAGAGGAAGTTGTTTCAACACACTAGAGTAGAGTCGTCGCGGCGCCACTTCCTGTCAGGGCTTCACCCCGGGTTGAGAAATAAGAGCCTTCGGAGGCCAGCGGCACGGAGGAGGTGGAAATGTGATGACACATGTTAAACAATGGAGTGGAACTAAAATGTTTTTATGTTTATATTGTTAGGTCCAAACTAAGGAGTTAGATGGATGAGTTTCGGACAATTATGTAATTATAAGAGCAATACCCGTCTCTGATCAAACCATAGTAGCCACCACGACTGGCTTCACTAAAAGATACCAAATGAATTTGGCCAATGTACTTCTGTGTACCAATTCTGGCTAAAAGCATTTAGTGTGAGTGTGTCTGCCTAGAATGTAATCAACACAGCATTTGCGTCTTTTGGATTCATGCATGTTGCGGGATTATTAAAAAATGTGAAACGTCATTCAAGTACTTTACAAGATGTCTCATCACAAAAACCAAAGCGCTGTATTGCTATTGTTCACCGTGTGGCAAAATGCTCCTCAAAAGGAATTGGCACAAAAAAGAGATACGTTTAAGACAAATGATATTGGCAACAGAGGTTAGACAGTTATGACAGTTTGATCCTATATTGTCATTTAATTGATTGCGATAAAGCATGTATCATAGATTATAAAACATAGAGACCATACATTTGAAAACATTTGGGCAAATGTTTACAAAATAATATATTTAGAGTATATATTCTATCATACATTTATATTTGGTTGCTAAAATTTGTCTTTAAGTATGAAACCTTTAAGAATCCAATACAAGCCAGGACTTGTGTTATATTCAGTCTATGTTTGACGTAATAATGGTATTATTTTACACCTGATAAACCCAATTTTATGAATTTCCTTCCAATTTCTACTAACGAAACCTGTGATGAGACCACAATAGATTCTTCAATCGCATGTTAAACATCCTTGGGAAACTTATTTTGCAGTAATTGACAGAAAGTCAATTTCGCCACATCCTGCGTGGTTTGAGGAAGTGGGCAGGCTGACATCAAGGCAGGTCTGCTCTTCAAACATTTCCTACCAGTACAAGTCAAGTAGTGAGAACAAAAACAAGAGCCAGTATAATTTACAGTTAAACATAATACAAAATGTTACAAAGGGCTGCCTCAAATGTTTCAGATAAAACCAAGAGCCACAAACCAAAGGTAAGTGAATTTTGAAATAAAAGGAGGAACATTTAAAGAGTCCAGTATTTAATGCAAATAACATAATTTCCTGCTACCGAAAATCTGTATTTGATCAAATTTAACAAATATTGGTTTCAAAGATTATTACTTTACTTTTTGGTAATCTTGGCTAGTGAGTTAAACAAAATTGACATAGTTCCCCAAAAAAAGTAAAAGTGGGACAGTATGTTTCAAAAATAACTATAACATTAACATTAGAACTTATGTGTGTATACAGGGAGTCCCAAAGCAAGATGTGAGAGGAACGAAGAGACATGCCTGTCTAGGGGCAATGCCATATTAAAATAGGCTTTTCAAGGATTATTCATTTATAGAATTATTTCAACGGCATTTGGGATGTGGGGTCCACAGTGAGAGGATTAAGTGAACTCGTGGCTTATGGAAAATTAAAAAAAGCGAAAGCATTTCAGCAGTATTTATGGGGTCATGTCTGGCAAACAAATGTGAATAAGCTAGCACTCCGCAATGCTGTTCTAAAACCTGGCTGCAGTCGTGTAACTAACCTTCTACACATCAAATCATGACACTATTCTGGATTAATCACACCAGCCCACATACGACAACCACAATCCTATTAATTGACCTGATGGAGGTCTCATATTGTGTCTCTAATCCATGCCCACAGCGCTCCACCAGCTTTGGGAGGTTCGAGGGCCTCAGAAACCCACCATCACACTCCAAACTGGAGGAGAATGGTACCGCAATGGTTGGTAGTTACATCACAGCCTTACTGTACATTGTGTTGATCATTTTCTGTTCCTTTTATTTATATTCACTGTTTTTACTATGATTTTTCTGTGTTTGACCTCCTGTGAACCTAAAATTTTTCCTCTGTATCAATGAAGAATCTGAATTATTGAAACAACTCCATGTTCTCACAAATACATGAAGTGGCTCAGTGTATAGTTTTTTAGCTTAACAACGTTTTTTAAGCAGTAACTATAACATAGAGGCACGTCTTCTACAGGAGATAGCAGTAGTAGGACAACCAGTTATGTTACACTAACTGGCCTAGTAGATGCCAATGGGTCTTGAGAATGTCTTCGCCTTTTACGTAAGCTTTTTCACAGAATTCTCTGGACTAATTTTGGTGAATTGGTAAAGATTTGTCTCTGCATGTTTGAATAGATTAAAGAAGAATTGGACGTTTTGGAATCCAATAAGTCAGCTGGACTGAGCAAGAAGATGAAGGCGATTTCACTGACCATGCGCAGAAAGATGGGCAAGAAGCATCAGAAGGCGTGCTCTGAAGAGATGGTAAGTTACAGGAAATCACACACAAAAACACAGCAACGCAAAAACAAAGTGACATAGAAACAGAGAAACATATAAACACACAAACACATCTGTGACGCATGTATTACTTGGAGGTTAATCAGTTTCCATCATCGCTGCTGACATTACATCCTTACATTTACTTTTTTTAAATTATTTTTCTTGCAACTCTTGGTCAACAGGTCTAAATGTTAAAATTGCTTAGCAAATAAACACTTTAACGGTTATCCTTAGTGGAACATTTAGGATTAACAATTCAGCAGATGTATTATTTCTGCAATTTAGGGTTAGTTACTCCTTGTAACATTCCTGGACAATGATTCTAAAATAATAATGACGTCTGTCTTCTCATGAACAGACATGGCGGTTTTTAAACTTTGCTCACTAAGCACGTATTTGACATTTCAGGGTGATGACATAGACAGAGAGCCAGATGGAGAGGCAGAGAGTTGCACGCAAGAGAAAGCTTCTTCAAAGACCAGGAACTCTTTAGAAAGTCTCTATAGTGGCCAGAGCTCTTCCAGTAAGTTCCAGCCTGTAAATTGTTCTATAGCTCTTCTTCTCCCCCTACTGGTGAGAAAGCAAACAGCACTGCTTTACAGCTGCAGAAACACTGTATTCACAACCCATTGACTCGTGTTTACTGGTTCAGGTGGGGTAACCACTGAGTCCAATGGCTCCAAGAGAAACAGTCTTCGACTGGAGGAGGACGGATCCTACCCAGGACAGTTCTGTGGCCGAGCCCGAGTGCATACAGACTTTGTGCCCAGCCCGTATGACACAGATTCCCTCAACCTCAAGGTGCAGCAGATTGCATTGTTGATAAATGACCTCAAGCGAAAGCAAAGTTTCAGTTTCATATTTTGATCAAGTTAATTTAATTTAAAAGAAAAAAAATCTTATTTTGTTATTGATTCATTTGTATACTGAGAAATAATTCCCCCATAAAAACCTAGTGATTCTTTATGTTTTGGCAGGCTGGTGACATCATCAGCGTCATCAGCAAGCCTCCGATGGGGATCTGGACCGGCATGCTCAACAACAAAGTGGGCAACTTCAAGTTCATCTACGTGGATGTTTTGGTTGAAAAGGAGATAGAGGAGGAGGGCCCGAAGATCAGACAACAGAAGCTGAGCAGAAGGCCAAGGCCCAACACCCTGCTGGAGCTGCTGGAGCAGCTTCATTTACAGGTGAGGAAGGGCCCTGCGATAGGTCCACCTGAAACCCAGAAAGTAATTCCACAATGTCCCATGTCCCCTTTACTGCGTCAAAGAGACATAGGAGTGATCCACTGGTTAAACATGTTTCAATAGTTAAAAAAATAAATTAAGCACAGTTTAATTACTTAATCCTCCCGGTTTAATCTATGCAAGTCTGATTGCTGACATGGCGACCCATCAGAGATATGTTTATTGATGAAACCATGGAACCACGAAATCCAACGCAGAAACACAAAGACACGGCAATGCAAAAACAAAGCGACATAGAAACAGAGGAACATATAAACACCTGTGACCTGTCCGGTTACACACACACACACACACACACACACACACACACACACACACACACACACACACACACACACACACACACACACACACACACACACACACACACACACACACACACACACACACACACACACACACACACACACACACACACACACACAAACACAGATGCATGCATTACTTGGAGGTTAATCAGTTTCCATCATCACTGTTGATGCCACATCCTTCAATTACTTAGATAATTTTTTATAGTTTCTTTCTGGCAACTTGTTATCAACTGGTCTAAATGTTTGTGTTGCTTAGCAAATAAAAACTTTAAACTGTGATACTTAGTGGAACATTACGATTAACAATCCAGCAGATGTATTACTTTCTGCAATTTTGAAAACTTGATGCAAATACAATAGTCCCAAATCTCTCTTTGTAACATTCCTGGCACTGGTGTTCTCAGGAGTACGCCTCAGCCTTGCTTCTGAACGGTTACCAGACGGTGGATGACCTGATGCATCTAAAGGAGAAACACCTGATAGAGCTGAATATCAAAGACCCTGAGCACAGACAGAGGCTGCTAGCTGCAGCGGACTGCCACTACACAGAAGGTCGGTAACACACTACTATTAGTACTACTAATACTATTTCTATTACTATTGCCTCTGCTTCTACTGCATCTTATATTACTAATAATAGTTATACCACTGCTTCTATCAAATAGTAGCATCAATGATTAAAATAATGGAAGAAGAATAGCTAAAAGGGCAATCAGAGTCTCTTAGAAGAGAACACCTACAACCCTGTTGTTGTAATAATGTGATGGCGTGGAAGGAGCTCTAGTCGTGAAGACACTGAAGGAGGCGAAAGCACGTCTCCCTCACCCCAACTAAAGCAACTCACCCTGCATGCTGAAAGAGGCTTGTCATGTGACTTCCTCTCCTGCACGCTTAATGTGAAGAGGCCGATTGTGGTCTTCTAATCTTCTAAACCTTTCCACTTGAGTCGAAAAGAATTGTAATTCTTTTTTGGGGGGGGGGGGGTTAAAAATGTGACGTTTAATGTGAATGACAGACTTTTCCAGGTGGGTTTATTTGTGTGTGTGTGTGTGTGTGTGTGTGTGTGTGTGTGTGTGTGTGTGTGTGTGTGTGTGTGTGTGTGTGTGTGTGTGTGTGTGTGTGTGTGTGTGTGTGTGTGTGTGTGTGTGTATGTGTGTGTGTTTGTGCGTGTGTGCGTGTGTGCGTGTGTGTGTGTGTGTGTGTCATAAGCCATTTAATGTCAAAGGGAAGTAATGTTTGATTTAGTGTGAGAGCAAACAGATGGCCGCAGGGTGACCTTCTAATGTGAGGGTGCTGACGTCAGATTCAAGCAATTTAATCAAGCTTAACGGCTATTATTCTGGTGGAGTGGCCACCTGATCACAGAAAGCCTTGGATTAAAAATGACTAAATCATAGGTACATTTATTCAAAATCAAAATTAAAGAACTTTTGCAAAATGTTGATATTGATCTAAATTTCAAACATATGCAAAGACTATTACAACACTTGTATCTCACGATGAGTCATTCAGTGTTAGCATTAAAACTAACATGAAGGAAGTTGCACACCTTAAAAGTCAAAAACTACAATTTTACTCTATTAAAGTCCTGTCGATTTTGCACCTCCCAGTTAGTAGGCGAGACTTTCAGATTTAAAATAGTTTCTTTAATATTTGAAGCTAAAAGTTTTTTGACATGCCGCACATGACTCATATTTTGAACATCCGCTTTAATCCATCATATTTTAACGTGCTAGTTGGGGTTCAGTAGCACCAGTGCCACATTGTGATCTAAACAAACCGATGTCCTCAGGTGATGAGCAGAGAGGAGCGGAGGAGGGGAGATCTACCTGTGGTCTGCCCGAGGACGACATGGAGGGTCTCCGAGACTCTGGCTGCTTCATCCCCTCAGAGGGCTCCGACCCCCTGAGGGAGGAGCGAGACCCTGCCCCGAGCACAGCGGAGAGCTAGCCTGGGTCATCGCGGCCGCCCCACCATGGAGATCTTGATGTCATTATGACATTCTGGGATGTCGTTGAACACATTGAATCAAACCCAGGGTCCCTAAGTCCCTTATTAAGGGCGAGGTGGTGATTTTGGTTCTGATATACGCCCAACAAAGGGGTATAACATTTCTGGACAGTGCTTTATTTTGCCGGGGCAAAAAAGGCCCCTTCTAAAATAAATTAAAATAAGTTCTGCATTGTGATATTAGAAGGTGAACAACTGAAGACAACATGCTTCTCTTGACCTGGGATTTTTGATAACTTACATTGCTCCGAAAAGTAACATTATTAACGGATCTACTTGTATATAATGTACATACAGTATATATATATATAAATGCAGTGCTTTCTGTTTATAAAGCCTTTATCATAATCATATTTTTTTTACTTCCTCAATGAAGGCATTAGAGTGAGTTAGTTAATAATGTAAAGTTTTTGTTTCCCATTATTACACTTTTAATTGAAATAAAGAATGGAACCAGTTAAAGGAACTTTTGCAAGACTCTCTCTCTCTCTCTCTCTCTCTCTCTCTCTCTCTCTCTCTCTCTCTCTCTCTCTCTCTCTCTCTCTCTCTCTCCTCTCTCTCTCTCTCTCTCTCTCTCTCTCTCTCTCTCTCTCTCTCTCTCTCTTGCTCTCTCTCGCTCGCTCTCGCTCTTACTCTCTCACACTCACTATCTCTCGCTTTACTACATTACCCACAATCCCTGTGTTCTAAGATTCATCACTCTCCTCACTGTTTTGTTAATTAAAGAAATAAAACAATGAATAAGAAAAATAGCTTGTTGTTTGTTTTCTGTTTCATATCAAGATAAACCCGTTTTGTTGCCCAAAGGGGACAACAGGAGGATTGATGAACTGGCTACTCGCCTGTTCTCAGTCAGAATCATAACATAACAACCCTTAAGTTCTATATGAGACAGACTTCTATGTTTAGATATGACCATGTGTTTTAATGTTTCTTGTAAATGAATACATGAATGCATAACGCTGTCATCAATAAAAATGATTAATTTCTTACGCATATTGCTTGTATAGATATTGAATTAAATATCAGTTCACACTTTTGCTTCTGCTAGAGGAAGTGCAAATAAACCCCATAGGCCGAAACGCAGCATAAACGTGTATGTTATTGTTAGGTGAACCGCCAGGTGTCGCTACGCTCAACTGTGAATCTCAAAATCTCTTAAAAGAACTACAATACCCAGGCTCATGAGACTCAGGAGCTACAACACAAACATGACGTGTAGTTGTTCCATACGCTTGAAACGCTACGGTCGGGTGCAATCTTTAGAAGACCGGGCATCCTTCACAGTATAATAAATACATTATATCGCATAACTACAGACCACATAGTTATGTCTGGAGAAATGTCCATGATAGGTAAGTTATCTTACATTACTACGTAATAAATGCTCGCTAGCGTTACGTTACTGTATAATGTTTTAGCTAACTAGCTGTTTTGTCTATTGGTCAGGAAGGCAACTACATATTATTGGCCTGATCTTAGAACCACCTGGTGTTATCAATCATTGTTGAGGTTGTATAATAATTTATTGTCGTCATCGCAACTTGTCTCTTCCGGTCCGCTGCTGACGCCAGGTTCTGTCATCCTCGCCTTGTTCCTGGCCGGCTACCTGGGCCAGCAGTATCTGCCTCCTCCCAAACCCAGAGTGATCGGGCTGGATCTGGGGACCACGTACTGCTCGGTGGGGGTGTTCAACCCCGGGGTCGGCGACGTCGAGGTGATCGCCGATGAAGAAGGAAGGAAAAGCATACCCAGTGCCGTGTCGTTCACCCTCACCGAGGTCCTGGCGGGGCACGAGGCCCAGGACCTGGCTGACAGCAACCCCCAGAACACAATCTATGATGCGAAACGATTCATAGGCAAGATCTTTGACCCCAACCTTTTAGAACAGGAGAGTGCTCGCTACCCATTCCAGGTGAGCTATGTTGTGTTAATGTATTTAAGTGATGAAAGTATATTAAGTTTATACTAATTCAAACAAATGTATTTAAAGGAGACATATTATACCACCAGGTGTGAGTGTGATATAGCCTTACAAGCCGTTTCGAAAATCTGCCCCATATGACATCCCAAGTTGGCACGTCCAGCTAGATCTGTGCTGGATAGATGAGGAAAGTTTACTTCAGTCCACTGGGTAGGCTGGTAGACTGATCTATCAAGCACAGATATAGGTGGACACGCTCACTAGTGATGTCATATGGGACAGATTTTCGAAACGGCTTGTAAGGCTAATCACACTCACACCTGGCGGTATAATATGTCTCCTTTAACTATATTTGTATAGCCGTACAAGACATGTTTCATCTTAAATAAACAAGTGCCATCTTTCTTTACTGTCCGCTAGGTGATAAACAACAACGGCAGTGCAGAGTTCCTAGTCACCACCAATCTGACATTTACAGTCAGCCCAGAGTTTATTGGCTCCAGACTATTGTTGAAGATGAAGCAGATGGCTGAGAAACACCTGGGGATGCCGATACAGAAGGCTGTTATCTCTGTGCCCGCTGAGTTTGACGAAAGACAGCGAAACTACACTATCAGGGCTGCTAATCTTGCTGGTCAGTAGTCACTTTCTATTTAAAGTAGTTTCCTGGATTGCTGTACTGTTTCACAGCAATGTGAAACATGACTGTGAAACACAAGACATGACTGTCTTGTGTTTATTCAGCGATATGCCAACACATGGTATGTTGCTAAATACACTTAAATATATTTTTGCCATGTTTCTCTCAATTCTATTCAACTTCTTGATCCTCCACATTCTAATTTGTAATCAGGGAGCTTAGAAATAACTTTAAGTTGAGTAAATTGTTACTTAAAGGAGAAATCCGGTGTAAAATGGATCTGGGATATGTTTAGTATGATAACGAGTAGGAATGTTAGTTTGGGAGCAAAAAAGCACATATAGACGCATTCTTAAGTTGGCTGTTTTGAGCCGATTCTACCAAAATGCTATAAACTTGGAACGATAGGGGCATGTATCATGGTAATCACTAAATTGCTATTTTAAACCACTTACAAGGCTAGAAGTAGCCCGCCACTTCTTTGGTAGTATAATAAGGGTCTTAACATATCAAGGCATGGATAACTTTGTAAGTGTACAGATTGTTTATTAAAAAAATTATTTTATACACACAATACCATCAGTAGTTCACCCGCCGACACCATCGTGTCTTCAAGACTCGATAGGTAGATTGGCGAACAAAGAGCTTGTGACATCCGTCAACAACAGGCAAGCTCTCTGTTCGCCAATCTACTTATCGATGTACTTCTAGCCTTGTAAGTGGTTTAAAATAGCAATTTCCTTTTTATCATGAGACATGCGCCTATCATTCAAAGTGTATAGCGTTTTGGTAGAACCGGCTAAAACAGCCAACCTAAGAATGCGTCTACATGCGTTTTTTTGCTCCCAAACGAACATTCCAACTCCTTATCATACCAAACATATCCCAGATCCATTTTACACCGGATTTCTCCATTAAAGTCTACTAAAGGGGATCACTTGCCACTACAAACAAACAAGCAAGTTGCCTTCACTTGGCCTTCCCTTTTCCAAAAAGAAACGCAGAGATGTATGTAAATAAGCAGATACCTGTCTTACCCAGATTCTGATAATTTATTTATTTCCAAATTCCTCGTTGTTCATCCAGAAGATGAGTTTGCTGGGTTAGCGTTTACTTTCTGTTATCTACTTCGATTGACTTGCAGTGTTAGAGTAGCCTAGGTCCTGTTTATTTAAAAGGGAATACACTGTGGCCACTAACAGGTTACCCAGCCATAAGCAGCTGTTAATATGAATTTAAATCTAGATAGCAAACAATGATTTACATATACCTGGTGAATCCCTTTTACCTTTTAATTGAATGTGTTATTTAAAAACGTAGTCGAAATCAAACTCCCTTTTATCTTGTTTGGTGGTGGTGCATGGTTTGCATTTTTATCAAATACACTCACCGTCCCTGCACAATGTTGCTACTAACTTGGTTAACGTCTGTAATGTGACTGCTCGCCTCCAGGTTTAGAAATCCTACGGGTAATCAACGAGCCCACGGCGGCTGCTATGGCGTACGGCCTCCACAAGGTGGAAGTTTTCAACGTGCTGGTGGTGGATCTGGGCGGAGGAACGCTGGACGTCTCCCTGCTCAACAAACAGGGAGGCATGTTCATCACCAGGGCCATGGCAGGTAGGCCGGTCACCCCTCTCTATCCCTCATCTCAGATCGCTACAGATCAACCAGTTGGTTTGTATATGAAAAGTTACAAGACTTTTATTGTCTGAAACGTTTTTATAGTTTTAACTTTTTGAAGAGCTTTGGTCTACTGGTCTAAAGTCCTGTTTCTTTCTATTTTGTATCTGTGTACATCTGTAGTTTACTAGTAGGCCTATATTGAAACCCCTTTTGTTTTGTCCCTAGGGAACAACAAGCTGGGCGGCCAAGACTTCAGCCAGCGGCTGCTGCAGCACATGATGGACCAAGTGCTGCAGACGTTTGGCATCGCAGTCTCTCTCAAAGAAGACGTCCACCGCCTCCGTCAGCACGCCGAAGAGGCCAAGCTCAACCTCACCCTCCAGCCCAGCGTCAGCCTCCGGGTGCCCCTGCGCCTCCGGGCGGCGGAGACCCCTGCAGCCGGGAAGCCGCCCGTCGTCCTCCAAATGACCGTCACCCGTGAGGCGTTTGAGGAACTCAACGCGGACCTCTTCCAGAAGATCCTGGAGCCCATCAAGACGGTGCTGGTGGAGGGCCGCCTGAAGGCAGAGGAGGTGGATGAGATCGTGCTTGTGGGGGGCTCCACCAGGATACCCAGGATCAGGCAGCTGATTCGACAGTTCTTCGGCAAGAAGCCCAACACGTCGGTGGACCCCGACCTGGCCGTGGTCACGGGGGTAGCCATCCAGGCGGGCATCATGGGAGGCTCCTGGCCCTTGCAAGTCAGCGCCATAGAAATCCCAAACAGACACCTGCGCAAGGTCAATTTCAACTAGGCACGGATAGAGGCCCCCAAATCTCAGCCTAAACCATGGCATAGAGGGTACCCGAGGAATATGAATGAATACTTTAAAGTGCAATGCTTCTGCAATTAGGCAGGTGTAGTCTCTGGTGAAGGTGCACAATGGATGAATGCTGTTGGGTCACCAGAATCATTGATAAGGGCAAGAAGAACCAGTCCCTTATGGAGATATCTATAGGATGTGGTTTAAACAGCTATAGGCCTACATGGATTTGAGAAAAACATAGTTTTTTTTATTATTTGTTAACATGTATCAACATAATTTGTTACAAATGTCACTGGTTCATGCTTCTGATAGTAATAGGTGTTCATTTTGGATGTTTTCTGGTGGCAGATTGCTTTGTTGTTTCTCGTCAATGCAGTGAGATGCCATCTTTACATTTAGCTGGAAGGTTATTATGATTTTTGGCGTGGCATTTCTGATAGCGTGCCATTCAGGGTCCAATCCTTTACATATTGATAGATATAGATAATATTATACATTGTAAATCTGCCAGTTCATCCAGAACTTTAAATATTATTTATTTATTTATTTGCACATTTGAAATGGGCCTGTGAGCGCTTTACGTTTGGCGATACTGGCTCCCCCTCCCTTGCTTTTCCAACAGATGTTGACCCAATGTGCGTGCCTTATCTGAGCACTACCATAGTGTTTACTGTAGGAGTGACATGCCACAGGCTAGTGCTTCTTCATATGGCCTGTTAATGAAGACAAAAGGCTGATGTGTAACAAAGACATAAACACTGGCATTAGGTTCCACAGCAGGTTATCGGAACAAAAGATGACAGTGTAATTGCTAGACTACTGCAAAGACAACGGTTTCTCAAGACCTCATCAACCACACATTAAGTAACTTATAGGAGCCTACTTAATCTGTTCTACATTGGAGCATTCAGCAGCTTGTCATTCCAATGTATGTTTTTTTTGCAGATTGAGTTGTCCGTATAGATTGGCCAATCAGCTGCTGGGAAACTGCTCTTCTGTGACATGATACATCATGTCAGAATATGCTGTTGGAGCTCCGCCAGTCAGATTTAGTATATTTATTTTTCTCCAAAGAGCTCTTCTAGCAATGTGAAAGGTCCAACCTCAGCATGCCACTTTGAAGGCCCACCTCTGCCATATTCCGGCTTATTATATTCTCTCCATTTCCAATGGCCCAATGGGCTACATGCAGTTTTCTGGTTGCCTAGAAAATGCTTGTGGAAATGTGTTAACGCCATGACATTGTGTTGCTATACATGTTCGCACTTTGATGTGATTAGGTTCAGTTATTTCAATGTGTACATTATCAAGGAACGTGTTGACATATAGTCCTAGCCACGGTCTGTATGTTTCCCAAGGAAACGATAAACTGTATATGCCTGCCGCTTTTAGAATTTCATTCAAATCTCATTCCAAAACTTATTCTAATTACCTAAGATTAACATTAGGCCTCACGCTGCTTCGCTTTCGTACTGATAAATATACTGATAAATCGGATGCCTATGTAAATAGGAAGATGTGTTTATTCTTACTGAAGAGTATAATAAATAACTATTTTCATAAGGATTTTTTTTTTATTATTCCTATCGCAAAGTGAAATTTACAACTGATACTTTAAAGGGCAAACCGATTTATTTTAGTCCATTAAAGTTGTTACTTTAAACATCCACTTTAGATGACTTGATTTCTTATATAGGGCTTTGTTGAAAGGGTTGGCAAAACTCAAGTTGATGCAGTAGGCCTACATAAAATCCAAGCGTAGATTAATAATTAATATAGTCATCCTAGAATGCTGATACGAGCCACATTTTTAATTCTAACCAGCTCTGAACTGATGATTTAAGGCTTATTATAGTTTGAGAGAAATTTGATTAATTCCATCAAAAGGCAAAATTAAAGCAATATGTCACCAAAATTTCAACCCTCCACCTGCATTGACCAGGCTGCCAAAACCTTTCAAGATCAACTTTTCCAATGATGTGATGTTTATTTCCATTGTTTGTTTTAATACAATTTTTTGTATGCAAGTAGAACAACCTTTTAACAGAAAGTATTGCACATACTTCCTATTGTCCTGTAGCGGCTCTTCTTCCGTCTTAATATGACTGTACAGTCTTGAGTCATATAGCTTCCGCAAATTAGCTTTCCTCTTTCCTTATCACTATTCAACCGCCTGCGCAATGTAAGTGACTAGAAGCTATTTGCTAGCGTGGAAGTGGATTTTAAAGGAGAACCAAAGTCCCTGACGCTATCTTCCAGACATCTGATGAGATTGTTTTCCCTGTTGGCAGCCATCCATTATAGCCTCAATCAACGGGCAGCTAGGTCAGCTAGCTAGATCAGTCCTCAGGTACCGGTTACCCCATCAGCCAGGCTTACTTCACTTGTCTTAACGACCACGACCCCTTATGGTGAAAACAAGGGCCAGTTCAAAATGACTGCAAGACGAGTGGCCTATTCACAATATTGTCTTTATTTACCCAAAGTTGGAAGGACAACAATGCTTCGGGCTTCCGCAGAGAAGGTGGGGATATGACTTCCCTGGCTATTGGGCGAGGTTGTTCATCCACTTGGATGGAGGCAGACTGAAAGGTCTCTCATCAAGGGAAGGGGGATGACTCAACATGCATTTAACCCTGAAAGTGGTGAGGCTGGCCAATCTAGTGGTGGTTGTTCTCCTTTAGAGCAGTGGTTATCAAAGTGGGATCCTCACAAATATGCTTTTATTTCCCCAACATATTCTTGATTAGAGGCCCAGTGAGAGAATATATGATTAATAGTCTGTTAATAGGTTTCACTTTTTTTCTGACCTACAGTAGATATCTCCGGTAATGGCGAAGGTTGGATTTAGGAGGCGGAGTGGGAGGCAAGGAGATGCATGGATGTGTACTGTGAATCAATAGTAGTAGTCACACACACACAGTATTAAAAGTAGTATATCAATAATTAGGATCAAATGGGGATCCTTGATTTAAAATTACTTCTCATGACTGAACCTTTTGGATGGTAAGTGAACTGTGGGTTGAGACAATAGGAATCATAAACTAATGTTAGTCATCTTAAATACAAATTGATTTTAAACTTCCAATGGGAGTGGCCTGCCTTTATATAATATGATCCACATAAAATGTAAAGATGAAAATGTTTTGAAAAACTGATTTTTGACATTAAATAAACGGTTAAATAATAAAAATCAGCACAAAAAAATAAAATAATCAGCTCTTCAACGCATGGCTCAAAATGAACACAATTCTCAGAAACTCTTTGTTTCAAATGAGCTTTTAATGTTAACCTTTGAGGCACAGTAATAGGCTACCCAAAGAGAGAAAATAACACAAAAGGCAATCCCTTTATTGACCCTGCACAGCCGGTTGTTATGCAATGTCCCTTCAACCGCTTACAGATTTCTTTTCACATAAAAACACCCCACTTCATTTGCCCAAAAGCACTCACATTTTGTTTCACGCCATCATCAGCAAACATAAATGTCTTCAGTTGACAACATGCTGTAGGTTAACTGCAATCCTCAATAAGTCCCTCCAGCAAAGTACGGACATCTTGACTTCCACAGGGCCATGACGATTGGTCCGATGTGTGTTACACACCATGGTCACATTGTTAAAATGCTGCTCCTAGCCAGAGCATAATTTACCTTCTACATACAGCGACACACTCATACCAACACTGCAAACACCCAGTCAGTCAACCAAATACATTGTAGGCCCTCACATCTTAAAAAAAGAAATACGTCCAAACACATTCACGTGCACCTTAAAAAGACACCATAAAGAGCAAACTTCAGACTGTTCCATCACTTCGTTTAGTGTCGCTCGGGGAGCGCAGCTCCCACTAATCTCCTGGTGAGGTCAGCCCTACCCATGCATGGATAATAGAGGCATCATTTAAATACTCCTCTCTCAGGGAAAAACATTTCACTTGGTCGAGCAGGTAGGAACCGTGTAAACAGCAAGTCGATATTTTTGTCCTTTAAAAAACAAAATATAAATATTAAAGTTTAGTCGTGTTAATCACACAGCAGAGCAGTGTGTCAACATCAGGCAACATTTCCTTGTGTTGCCTCATACTTTGTCGACACCTTGTGTACAACTCTACCAAAGCCGTCGTCACCAGATAAAACTTAAAATGTCAACTACAGTGTGTTAAATAAAGTGACAGCTTTCCCAAAACACGCTTTCAAGAAAATCATTAATAAAGAGCTAAAGAAAACCATGTTTAGGAAAGCAGGCATTGGTAACGTATGGCGCGCCTGAAATATCTCGACCCAGCAAAGGAAGCCAAAGATTTGGCTAAATATTTTCAATACTAAAAAGTGCTTTACAGTCTCACATTACAATATGTAGTTCAGACGAGCATGAACAAATCTTATATACACAACGTATGCACAGCAAATGGGAAATTTCCATATTATCCCCAGAAAATGCAGTAGTCTGCAGGTCAATAAGTAGCACAAGGGAAGAGACCAGACTTCAAACTATTCAAATGACTTCAGGAAAGGAAAAAAAAGAAAGTTATCTTATATTGTCACTTTGTGTTTGTGTACCGCCCCCCCCCCCCCCCTCATCTCTAATAATCCCTTTCATACAGGCAGGAGTTTCCTTGTAGTGGATGTCGGCGAGCCAATGGGAATCACTGTGTGATGCCTTCGTTGGTGTAGTAGTCATAACTGTTCTCCATGTACAGCTCATCAGCAGTACCGATGCCGTTACTGACCTCTAGAGGGCGCCAAACGACAAGGATAAAAAATAAATATTGTTAGTTAGATGGTTTGAACTATTGCAGTGTATAATAAATTATTAAATAAAACGATCAGTTTTATAATGGAAACGTTATTTTTTCCATATAAATAAAAGTCAAATATATGGCCAAAATATATCGCATCCAGAAGGTTGATTGATTTACAACAACGAACGTGAAGCAATGAACAACTCAATGATTGATGAAACACATTGGCATTCAAGGCTCTTAGAGATCACCCTTGAGAATACAGAGCGAGCCAGCAGTTGCTGTCCAACACTCCTTTTTGAAAATGTCACTAAAAAAACCAACACAAATCATTACAACAAATGTGACCCATCACACTCACCTTCTCACCCCTCCCCCCTGAATAAGAAGCTGGGTTGACACCCTGGGGTGTCACAAAGCTTACGCACATACGCCTCCGTCTCCGGTAATGGGGAAAGTTGCATTTAGGAGGAGGTGGAGTGGGAGGCAAGGAGATGCATGGATGTGTACTGTGAAGTACGCAGGGGGATGGAAACACTGGACAACGGAATGGGTTGGAGTAAGGAAGTGTAGGAGGAAGAAGAGTCCCAGCTGGACTGGAGAGATGGAGAGGAGGTGGTTGGGCATCACATACGTAGGATGGATGAAGGCAGGTTGACTACTGGGGCGGACCTTAGTAGGGGGGGGGGGGGGGGGGGTGGAGGAGAGGAAGGACATTTACAAAAACTCAGGAGAGATGCATGCTGGGAAACAAGTCACATACCAGCTTGGCCTACCCGATTCTCTCCAAAATAATGGCTGCTTTGCTTACCTTTTTATTGTTTGCCACATATGAAGCCATTTCAGAGTACAACAATTAACCAAACACAACAACAACAACAACCAGCCCTGGGTCCTAACCAGAGAAGATGAGCTTCTCCTTCATGATGTTGACGTCTTGGCTGGACCTCCTGCCTGCCGCCTTCAACATGATCTGCTCCGGGTTGTAGCTGCGCATACCGCTCATCCTGAACCTGTAGGAGTGGGGGGAGTCACAAAGGTCAGGGGTCAGAGGTCAGGGAACGCCAGAAACGCCGGTGGAGATGACCTTGGTTGACATGACGTGGACGTGTCAGTTTAACTCTAATACCAAAACTGAGGAATGGGGGGGGGGGGGGGATTCTAAGTGGTGTCAGAAGAGAGCAGTCTGGATTTCAGACTGGCTCTCTGGGGCTTTGGTAGCTCTGCGATGAAGTTATGGTGAAAAATTCATGGATCGAAAACTATGTGTTTGTCGGGAGTAAAAAAATCAACAATTATTATTTAATTCCACAAAGGACATTTTCAATTATAACAAGCATGTGGCGTGTTGTCCTGTCTAAACTGTTCCCTAATGCAGATGAAATATGGGTTTTAATCCTGGATTTGTTCCATCACAAAAAACAAATGAATTATTTAATTGCTGTGATGAAATCATCACAATCACTCTTGTCCAATGAGGCATGCAAAAATGCATTAAAAACAAAAATACCGAAAGAAGATAAATGTTTTGATTGCCAAATCATTTCTTTAAACACAAAAAACAAACCCTTCCACTAATACACTTGGAAAATTGGAAGATGTTTTCTAATAAACCACTCCAAATGGTTATTGGTGCTTCATAAAATAAAAATATCTTTATACCCATTATTAATGGCCACAACCATGTTAAATATTGCCCTGTGGTTTCTAGAAAGCCTCCATTTTCAGCCCAGAGGGATGAAAATGCAGCTGTAGCTCTTATCAGCCCCTCTAGGGGGCAGCAGGGGGCGAGGCAGACGTTTGACAATGATTCAGGCAAGAGATCGTAGGGTGAGATAAAACAGTGAAGAAGAATAAGATAGAGAGAAGGTGGAATAATAAAAAAAAGAAATCTGTTTGACAACAGGATGGGAAAATACACAAAGAACCAGGAAGAGCCAAATATGTAAACAGCATGGCAAGGAGAGAAGAAATTATGAAAAGAAGAGAAAAAGAGGTACGAGTGAAAATGCACGAGAGGATGAGAGAACGAGAGGAAGGAAGAGTGTGGGCCAGGAGGAGCGACCCAGTTACCTGATCATGTGATAGCTGAGAGAAGATGCCAGAATGCAGCAGAAGACAAGAACATGCACATCAGGCAGAGAGAGGAAGGCAGTAGAGGATAAAAGAGGGGAAGAGGAGGGGGGGGGGGGGGGGGGGGGCACAGAAGAAGACGAGAAACAAGAGAGGTCAGTTGTTGTTTTGAAAAGCCAGGGGAAGCCTCCGGAGAGCTAGCTCAAGCAGAGCGAACAGGGAACCGAACCGGCAACCTAACCATCCAATCACCATTTCCCACTTGGCAGACAAATCCACCCAGCTAGTCACACACACAAATACAAACATTAAGAAGAAAGGGAGCTGTTGTTTTCTTGTATACTTGTGCCCCTGGCAGTAATGTATTGCTGCTCGCCCACAATATTAATCAAAAGCCCTCTGGTGGGGTTGAAGAGGAAAGTCAGCGGTTGGAAAGTCACACAGAGAATGAAGATTATGTATAAATAGGGCAGTCCCTGTTGCATCATGGAAACTGCACATTTGTGAAAAAAAGTTATGTTTTATGAGGCTGGGTTTATATTCCCTGCTGAGAAAGTATGTGTGCAGTACATGAGGGAGGTTGTGTACTTATTACCTGTAGCTAGAATGTACATTTCACTCTACGGCGTATACTTGGTAAAGAAAGCAGCTGTATCATAGAAAAGGGCATTTTGTCTGACCACATGAATTGACTTAGGAATTGCATAAACATGCCTGTGGGTCCATACTTACTTCTGGAATACAAAGATTCCTATGACTACAGCAAAGGAGACCAGGTCTGCAGATACCCAGATCAGACAGTACTCCGCCGGTCTCTGGAAGCACCACCATGTGCATGTAGAGAACACACACACACACACACACACACACACACACACACCACACACAACACACACACACACACACACACACACACACACACACACACACACACACACACACACACACACACACACACACACACCAATGTGTCAAAGTGCATGACAGTAAAATACACAAGGTAAAACAAAAACAAACTGGCAGGAAGAGTGGCTGTAAGCCGGCCATCAGGACGCGCAAGAGACAGACAGGACAGCAGATGGTGTAGCCCCCCTGAACCCACCTCTGTGTGTGTGTGTGCCTGTGTGCGTTTGTCGTGCAAGCGTGCGTGCCTCTGTGTCATTATGATGGTAAGAATATGTTTAGTGATAATGAAATTATGAAAAAAAAAATGTGCATTTCGCATAGGGGATTACGCAAAAAGAGTATTTTAATTATTTTTCAAATCAGACATGAAGTGAAATACCTCAACGATTGTTTTTTGCACAATGAACCGCAAAATCGGAATAAAAAAGCTGATTTAATCTGAATAAAAAAGCGGACTAATAAACCGGTAGACCAGCACTAAAATTAGAGTTGGTTCATTAACGTTTTTCTCTGTGTAACCCATTCCACGCTGTGAGAGCCACTACGCTTGAACCAAAGCGATGATGGAGCCCCTCAGAGCGGTGCTTACCAGGAGCCAGACCGGGCTGAGCAGCTTCTTGAGGACGTGGGGGGCGTCGGAGGAGACGGCCGGGACCCCGCTGCACCACAGCACCGAGTACAGCCAGGGCTCGTTCACCGTGTGCAGGGCCAGGCTCACGTTGCTCCGGGAGAACTCTCTGGAAGACACGCGGGGCCGTTTGCGGCGGGTCAGTCGAGGGGCGTGCGATCCTCCTCCGGTTTTGGCAGTGGCTCTGCAGCACCGTACCCCTTTGAACGCGTCACTTCGGATCACCGTATTTGCTTTTTTGTCTGACGGCGATTTGATTACAAGTAGAGCGCATGAATCGCATTTGCATTTAATTCATGTGCATCTACAGTCAAATGCAAATACTCTTCAATGTTAAAATATGTTTGATGTTTTATGATAAAATGCCATTTCATATCAAAGGCTGTGATCAAACAAATCCATTTAAAATAATGTGTGTTGTTTATATCCGCCTCAGTGTGTGCCAACGTGTGCGTGTGTTTTCGAGCGCGTGTGTGCGCACCGACCGGACATCCTGTGTGCTGGCGAGGTTGTATCGTAGCAGCAGCCTGCTGACGCCCTGCTGGTGGAGGGCCTGGGGGCTCTGTTTCCGTAGCGACGTCTGGAGCAGCTCGGGGGCCATCCGCCTTACTTGGTCCCGGTCCTCGTCTGGCGTCCACATCACCTGCGGACCGTCCGAGCAGAATGTTGAGCGGGGTTCTGTGCTCGCTGGTTGCTGTGGACTCCCTGACCACCATCCCAAACCCCCCGCCCCCCCCACCCCCACTCACCAGGCTCAGGGGCACTCGGGCAGAGCGGACGGTCTCCAGCGTGTCGTTGATCCAGCTGTGGTGGCAGGGGTGGCCGGCGGGGGGTCGGCGCAGCCGGAAGACCACCGTGCGGTTGCGGGGCGCGGCCAGCGCCAGCAGCTGCTCCAGGCTGCAGACGCTTTGGTTGGCCATCTCCCGCTTCTCCCCCTCGGAGAGGGTGTGCACCGTCCAGAAGGGGTCGTCCTGAAGGGGGGGGGGGGGGGGTTAGCATCAGTGAGGGGTTTCATCAGTTGACAACGTTCAGTCATGGAGTCGATTCTCAAGCTCAGGGAAAGCAGTTGTTCACGTGGGATTCACTTCTGATCTCCTTGTGGACGTCACTATGACCTAAGACACACTGTTGAGGCCATCCGTGTTTGGTGGGGTCCCGGGTGTTCATTATAAATAATTTGGCTATACAATTATCACTTATTGTTTATTGTTTTACTCCTTAAGAAAGATTAAAAAAAATAACAATTAGTAAAGGAGAAATCCATTTAATTGGTTCTCCTCTCCTGTATCCTAGTCCCTTCATGCATATAATCATTGAACACAGGATCAGGGATATATTGAGGGAAGGATATTGTTTCTCCACGGATGTTGTAGGCATGGCATGAGACAGCGATCCACTATCTATGGACAACCCTGCACTCAGAATACCAGCATTCTGTAAAGGGCATTTCTGAAAGCACCGCTATCCATCCCTTGGGCAGTTCCTCAGAAGGGAGCACGGTCTGGTGCTTTCAGTGCAACCTTTATCATACGCGCACATCGCTGTTTGTAAAGTCTTTGGGCCATGCTGCAATAAAATCTCATTTGGCTCCCTGCCAGCTGCACACAGACACGGTGAGTCTTTGTGGGGGCATCAGAACAGGCGTCTTTCGGGAATTGCCAGCGCTTTGCAGACGCAAAACAATGCCGACCAATGGCCAAGAAGGGATACTAATCTGTGTTGCCTGCTTGTTGCCCACCATTCCTGTTAAGCATACATAGCTCCACCTAGAGACAATGAACAACAAGGAGATAAAAGTGCCAGTGTAGCCAATTGGACTCTCTGTCTCGAAAGCAATGGAAATCTCATTCTTGTACAATCCCCCGTCTCCATCTCTCGTGGTACTTGATGGGTATCACTTCCTGTCTGCTGAAACTGTTCCTCTATCGGATGGGCCAGGTGAAGAACTGCGCTCCTTAGTTAGAAGAGTCTCATGTTGCTGGTTCAAAGCACATTTTACAAAGTTGGGTTCCTGAATGAGTTGAGACTGAATACGTCTAAGATGCAGACAGTGACACGCACCGACCTTGGACCATCGCGTGACAACAGCCTATAGACTGCAGTCCTTCTTTAACACGGGAGTGCAGCTGTCAACGGCCCGACCATTATTTATTCAACTGCAATATCTCCCGCACTTATGTGTTGCTTCATCAAGAAGATTTATAAGAACGGCTCTCTGCACCGTGCTTGTGGATGAGATCAGGCTTTGGGCCCATTTCCAAATCAATATCATCAATAAACTAAATTGAAAACACGCCTGTATGGGCGTTATCTTGAATTCAATCAATGGAGTGGCTCCATGTCCAACAGGGCTTTCAGTGAAAGGTACTCTCAAAGCCGGCAGGACCAGGTAGTATGGATGGTAATGCAACTGATAGTAATAATCATAGTACAAGGGAGCAGCATAGTGGCTCGGGTGTTTAAAATTAGATTACCACTACACTTGCTCTTTAAAGAAGAGCAAGTGTAGTGGAAGGGCCTCGGAAAAGGCACCTTGACCTTGGCCAAAACATAGGATTTGATAATTTTCTCAAAATTAGGGTTGTATGTCAGTAACAGTAATAAACGGGCATAGATTACTATGTTGAGGATCATATGACACAGATAACTATGAAACCCAAAAAAACCATAACTACTACCAATAAAAAAAAGATTGCACAAGGGATTATCTACCTCCAAGAACCACTGTCCGGCGTTCAGCTGGCGGAGGTCCGTCCAGTTAAAGAACGAGGCGTCCTCCGCGTGCCTGTCCGGGAAGACCTTCTCCACATCTGTTGTCCGGCGCAGCGTGCTGTCACGCATCAGGAACGGCACTCCATCCACACTGGGAGAGCCAGACACAGGGATGGGCATGCATTATGATCTGCTGCACGTTGGAACGTAGGGAACATGCAGGAAAACACGTACAGAAGACTGAAAGAAAAATGATGAAGTGATTCTTTCACATAAGTTATACAGACAAACACATGCAGATGTCGGTGGTGTTGTTCAACTTTTAAGGGGTTAATACATTCCCAATTATTCCCATTATTACTCTGCATTTAGTATTATGTATGCCGTTGCATATCAGACAACAAAAATGCATTCCTACTTAGGGGCGCTTCCTTTGTCTTTCATAATGCGGGCCATATTGAAATCCGAATTGTTGCGATGCAAAACAGATGCACTTCAACTGTTCGACATTTTCAGCATAGTTTATGGGATACTAATAACATGCCACGTATTTTCATGAAGTGGATCAACGTAATCTCTTTTCATTCCCTTATCTTATTTCGTTACCGTATCTCTCTGAGCTCAAAATGGAACTGTGAAAATCGGTTTGATGTTACAACAAGGCACGGAAGAATCTAAACCTCTGGAGGTCAAGTTCAATAATAAGAGGGGGGGGGGGGGATGACATTTGGTTTGAAGGAGAGCTCAAGTAAGATGAGAGCGGTGGAGACAAATACTACAGACAATGAAAGTTTTTTGTGTCTCTGTCCACATTTTAAAGAAGATCAAAATTCCTTTCCTCTTCAATTTCCACTGCCCTTGTTGAAATATTGAAAAGCATAAAAAAAACATTGACCATCAAAACACTCTGTTCATGTCTCGTTTCCACCTGTGCATGCATCTTTATGCTGTGTGTCCAACTGTTGTGCAGAAAAGAGCCTGGCTATTGTGCGGCATGTCACCAGATGCTGATACAACACAGAGGACCACATGTCATCTATCTGCACTCTTCAATTACACACTCATTCATCTCCTCAATGGGGGATGAATAGAAGGATGAGTGCACACACACACACACACACACACACACACACACACACACACACACACACACACACCACACACACACCACACACACACACACCACACACACACACACACACACACACACACACACACGGTCAAGCATGAGGTAATCTCTGCTCCCTTCTCTGAACACGCATCCCAACCACTCAAAGGCGATACTCCCAATTCTCCGTCTCTATCGCCCTCCCCCTCCTTAACTCCCCTGGCTGAGTAGGAGGAACATAGCTCAACCTTTGATTTCCCGTTATGGTAGACGTGCCGAGCCTCTATCTAGTACCAAGTGCACAGGGATTTATTGCGTATGAGCTGCAGACCATGCAATGCTTACAGTGTTATTCACAGTCCTAATAGGGACTGTGATGCGGAAAAATAATTAAACAAGTCATACAGATTCCAGTCCCTCCAATACCCCACACCACAGATCATCTGGCAAAAGACAAACAAACAACAAATCAAGGCTTTGCTGACCAGCGTATGAAGGGGAAAATCAGGCACAAAATCACAAAATATCGTGTAGGCCAAATGGACAGATGTGACGTTGTCGGTGTGTACACACCTGACGTCCAATCCGGATGTGCGTGGGCATGTGTGTTTGCATGTGTATGCATGGTGTGTGTGTGTGTGTGTGTGTACCTCATGGTTACATCAGCCTCCAGCCCCGTGACGTTCATGTGCAATGCGCGCTGGAAGGACATCAGTGTGTTCTCCGGAGCGAGCTGGGAAACGTACATACAAAGTCCGGGAAGCACTTTAGAAAACACATTCCTTTGAAAACCTGACAGGATTCCTTCAATCCATGTATATGCAAGGAACTGCTAGTGTTTACACATTTTTTCATTATTAACATAATCTCAAAATGTATTTTTACATATATGACAGTGATTTATGGACACATCCATCCTCTCTGATGGGGGGAGTTCACCTAATTTGATCATCCCTCAACATGCAGCCCATGTGTGACACATACCCTACTATCCATGTGTCACAGCGCGCCACGCGGCCCTTTCAGTATACGCACAGCGATTTGCGAGGCAGAGGTTCAGATTGCTGTTTAACTCGTCCAAGTCAAGGTCTGAAATGGCCAACCAAGATAAACAAACCCCCTACCCATGTCACCATGTTCGCACCAGCCCGTCCCTCTGAGCCCGATGATTGGGGCTGATAGGGCCGCTGACACCCAAGGTTAAAGCCTTGAGAGGAGGAAGGTTGCAGTACAATGGTGCAATCAATGCAGGGTGTTTCCGGAAAATGGAGTCCGGTCATGTGATTTCCCAGAGCTTGTTTGCCTGTGTGCATCAATCAAGTCACTGAAGATTTTTGTTTTCAATATGTTGTAGGTAGAGTGTGTGTGTGTGTGTGTGTGTGTGTGTGTGTGTGTGTGTGTGTGTGTGTGTGTGTGTGTGTGTGTGTGTGTGTGTGTGTGTGTGTGTGTGTGTGTGTGTGTGTGTGTGTGTGTGTGTGTGTGTGTGTGTGTGTGTCATAAATTGCCACAACACTACTATACAAGCTGCCATCTATCATGTCCAGCATGAGGCCTTATTACACCATCGCCTGTAGTTGAAAACGAAATCAAAGAACTAGCAGGCACACTAGGAGTTCTTCATTCCCATCATCACAACGTAGCCAATTCATCAACTGAAGGGAGGGAACAGAAGATGTGACAAGAGGAAATTAATGGATGAGGCGTCTCCAATCTGTGCAGGGAATTCTCCCATCTCCCTCCCCCGCTCGCTCTCTGTCCACGTGAGCAGTCCCAGACCAAAGTCTATCCGCCTGCTCCGATCCGCACGCCGGGGTGATGAGTGGCTGGGTTTGGCCCCTGCCCCTTTGCTTCACGGGTTATTTCAAGCCTCAGGACCACAAGGTCATTAATGGACCAGAATAGCTCAGCCGACCAAGAGGAAGAGAAAAATGAGCTGGAAGGAAGAAAACCAATGGGCTGGGGGAGGGGTTGATAAAAAGCGCAGAGATAACGTGCAGAGTGTCTACGATACTCAATACGTCGTGCTGAGGTATTTAAACTTCAATTTGGGGCACCCCATTTAGAAGCCCTGCCAACATGAGTTGGATTTAGGCTTTGTCTCCCATTGACACCACAAATACTGCATTTCCCATACAATGGACACACACACACACACACACACACACACACACACACACACACACACACACACACACACACACACACACACACACACACACACACACACACACACACACACACACACACACACACACACACACACACACACAATGCGCTTCACAGGTCCCTTCCGATTGGCTGGGGGCTCACTTACCATGGGAGCTCCCTGGTGGCCGATGACGTCTGGCCGTGGTTTGAGCTCGCTGCGCTCCATGATGCAGGGAGAGGAGATGGAGAGTGGGACCAGGTAGAGACCCAGTAACACTCCAAGGTACAGCAGCAGGACCACCACCTGGACCCCTGGGGAGAGACCGTTTAGCATGTTCACAAAGGAGATACACGGATGCGGGTCAGAGCGGACCAGTTCAAACTAACCCCACACTCATCCTATTGCTAATTTCATCACTTTCACACATTCCCAGTACCCTGCAGTGTTCTTTCCTTTGTAAAAAACACTCACACATTCATTATTGATAAAACATGAATTGTTTTACAATTCATGAAATGCCTGACATAATGAAACACTTGATGGTAATAGTTGTGCCCCGCGTTCAGTCAAACAGAGCTTTGTCGACCCGTTTACCGTATTTCTACCGACTCTGTATTGCCGTCCCATGAGGTGTGCCATGTAAAATAATGTTTTAATTGAAGAAATGAGCGGAGCTGTTAAAAAGGGTCTGTGCAGGATGGCCAACATGTGACTTTGAGGCCAAGGACATCACTTTTCCCGTTTCGTATGTCAAAAACAGTTTCACACCAACAAGGTTTTCCTTTCAAGGTCAACTATGGGGCCAAGTCAAATGCAGCAGTTCACCTCGAGTTACAGTCTACCCAACGTATATGTACTGCCTCACGTGTCTTACACACACACACACACACACACACACACACACACACACACACACACACACACACACACACACACACACACACACACACACACACACACACACACACACACACACACACACACACACACACACACACACACGCGCGCGAAAACAACCTTACTAGGATTTAGAAATAAAAAAAAAAGAAAAGAAAAGAAAGAAAGAAATAAAGATATAAAGGCAGACTCACTTGTCTTCTCTGCGCGAGCGACCTGTCCAGCTACGACCCAGGAGAGAGCTGTGACCGCAGCCAGAGCTCCGATGTGGAGGAACGGACCCGTGGCCTGGGCGGAGGGAGGGAGGAAGGAAGTGAGAAGGGGGAGAAAAAGGAAAGCAGACGAGCAGAAGGAAGGAGGGAAGGGAGGAAGGATAAATAGAAGGAAGGAAGCATGGGGAAAATAGGACAGAAGATGAGATCAAAGAGAGAAGGAGGAGGTTAAATGAGACAAGGGGAATGGAATTACCATCTCGTCTTTCGCTGAGGCAACACTGGGGCTATTAAGTGATAGCGGTTCAGTTATCACCGCTCTGAGGAAACCTCTTTGGTCCTAATGACACACTGTCCCCAAAGCCAATGCATTTCAGACTAACACTTAAACTGTTCCTTGTGGCGCAATTATAGCAGCAGTGGCCTTTGGTCCTGTGCGTGTGCGTCTACTGACCTGCAAGGAGATGGGGACCACGTCCCACTCCTGCCCCCACACTTGATTGACAGCTATTAGCCCGGCGACGGTGGTCAGCAGCGCAACAATCACGGCGATCTGGGCATGAGCAGAGAAATAAAGTGTTGTTGTGGGTGGGCACACACACACACACACACACACACACACACACACACACACACACACACACACACACACACACACACACACACACACACACACACACACACACACACACACACACACACACACACACACTAATCTGATCAAAGAAGGGTCAGTCAGACACTCTCAAACATACACAAACACAGAAAGGCAACAGGAAGGCATGTTGATTGCACTGGCAAAACCCCTAACACACCTTTCCTAGTACACTGACACACACACGAACAAACAAATTCTTCACAACAAATGCAAAGCAAGCCACCCACCCACACGCAACAAAACAGGAAATCATTTTCATCACCATAATAAAAATAACAGATGCACACACACACACACACACACACACACACACACACACACACACACACACACACACACACACACACACACACACACACACACACACACACACACACACACACACACACACACACACACACACACACACACACACACACACACACACACACACACACACACACACACACCCCGTAACCTCGGGACTCATAATACCTTGTGGAGCCAATGCAGATTTAACTGCTGTCCGACCGCTACATGGCAAACCGCCAACACCTGAAAAAGCAAAACACAACAAACAAACTCAATGCATCCAGGGTGTTGAAACCAAACCCCCGGACCCCTCCACACCAAAGCTCTAAATCATCAAATCACAGGCCGAGGGGGTGGTTACAATTCCTTGGCACGGCGCTGCAGAACGTTCCCGCCTGGCCTCCACACTATACCGGGACGTCTGGCCCGGCGGCACCGCCGTCTGGGTAAATATTGGATGAGGCACTGACCATTAAAAATGCAATATAGGTGAAGCCGGCGGCGGTGGTGGCCAGGATGGGCACGGTGCTGTCGCTCCAGACCCCCGAGCGGCTGTACAGCAGCCTGCAGACAGGAAGCAGAGGCGCAGGGTCGCTGTGAGGCTCCGTGTCACTGAACCGGGTCATTACTGTACGCAGACACAAGAGGTCCGGCGCAGAACACGAGCAGCTCCGGGATCAGCTGAGGTTGAGCAAGGGTGGTGTCAGATCGGAGCGTTAAATCTCTCGTCTTGGCTTGTAGTTTGTCTCTCCTTTGAGAAAACAAACAAGAGAAAGGCCTTTGTGTGACTATGGTGAGGTGAATGATTGTCATGCGGATGACCTACGGAGGAGGGCGTTTCTATCTTTTCTATCTTATCTATCGTTTGGGTCATGTTGATTGGTTTATTTATTTCTTGTGCAAAAACTTGTGCAAGTGTTTCAATAATAATAGTGACACCTCGAGCGTGACCCAGAGGACACTAGAGTCCTTCAATAGTGGTTCATGCTTTTAACCTAATCTGCTATCGTATTGGTGCTAACGCGGATGAATGCTACGCTAGAGTATTACAACAACAACAAAAAGCGCCAGCAGACGGGCCATGGCGACGGTTGCTACACCGTGCAGAGGAGATTATGTAAGCATTAACGGCTGGGTGGCAAATTATTGATGGTTGGTTAATTATATGGCAGTGCTGCTGCCTGAGAGTGAGTGAGTGAGTAAGTGAGTGAGAGAGAGAGAATCTACGTCTGCAGTCTTCCGCTTGCTTGGCATTTGGGCCTCTTTAAAACCCAGATATGTTGTACTCCCAAATAAGCACACGCACACAAATACGCTGGGGAGAGCACTTTGCTCCTGTACCCCTCTCTGCTCCCCGGCCAAGAGGTGTGACACTGGGCGTCAAGATGGTTTGGGAGGCTGACAGCTGCTAAAGGGCAAGTCCAGGAGGCTGTAACCTTTGTGTATGCGCCATGCATCTCTGAGCATGCATGCCTTTATATTCAAGATTTTGAACACGCACTGTGTGTGTGTGTGTGTGTGTGTGTGTGTGTGTGTGTGTGTGTGTGTGTGTGTGTGTGTGTGTGTGTGTGTGTGTGTGTGTGTGTGTGTGTGTGTGTGTGTGTGTGTGTGTGTGTGTGTGTCTCTGCCAGACAGGACAGGACAGCTAAGAGCAGGAGGGCATTGCCCCAGCAGTTACATTCAGAGCCTTATCAGTTATTCCTCTGGCAGCACAGAGTCACAGGGGAGCCTCACTGGGCTGGGGGCGGGGGGTCTGCCTGCAGCAGCCTGATTTAAATAGTGTGTTAGGGGCGGGGGGAGGGGGGGGGGGGGGTCAACTGAGCGGAAAATAAAGGAGAAAATTAATAATGAAGGAAGGGAATAATTAAAAAGGATGGTGCGAGAGTCGTGTGAAATAACAATGGTAATAGCAGGGCTGGGGCGAAGAGAGAGAGGGAGTGAACGAGAGAGGGAGAACGAGAGAGAGGGAGAAAGAGGGAGAGCACGAGAGGGGGAGAACGAGAGAGAACGAGAGAGTGGGAGAGCACGAGAGAGGGAGAACAAGAGAGGGAGAGAACGAGAAAGGGAGAGAGATTGGGAACGAGAGAGGGAGACAACAAAAGATAGCACGAGAGAGAGGAAGAGAGAGAGGGAGAGAAAGAGAGGGACTGATGACCTTGGGGGACAGAGGACACCCCCTCTTCAGACATTCGTGGAGCCAAACAAGGGGCTCTTTCATGGTTCATGTTCCCCAGGTCCTCATAATTGCACACCTTCTCCACATACACACAGTGCAAAGTTGGAACACAATCGGAAAATACCCTGGTAAACTGTAATAACTGCACCTTAATGCACAGTGCCGTCTCAATGGCCACTATCCCCATTCGTCTGTGACATGCATCTGCAAAGCCAACTCTAAATGTGTGCGCACAGGTTTGTACAGTTTTTCTTGTCCAACAAATGAAACGGACAAACACAATGGAGGGTGCTTGAGTGACATATGTTTGCAATGTACAACAGCGGAGCACTAGAAGAATGTGGCATGCAATCATCAGCCTTTCTGCATTATGCAATTATCGTGCGTCTAATCTGCAGAGGGGGGGGGAGTGGCCCATCTCCACTCGGATTACAGTGGCGGGAGGATCGTATGCGGATGTTTCCGGAGCTCGAGGAGCAAATGGGGTGAAGGGAGTGAAGGGAGTGAAGGGGTGTGTGTCATGGCTACCAGGCAGGACAGACCCCCGGAGACACAGCCAGGGAGAACACAGGTGAGAGAACCATGTGGACAACAAACTAAAAGAAAGGATCGGATAAAAAGGATCAATATAAAATAAATCCTTCATTTTGTAGTTTTCCACACCATCAAGTGCACAGAAACACTGAAAGCAACATGGTGGGGGGGGCTGGGGGACTCACCGGTTGAACTCATTGTAGTCATTGTGCGCCTCAAGCCAGAAGTAGCACCAGAACAGCAGCAGGCAGAAGGTGAAGAGAAGGAACAGGGACCACAGCAGCTCCCACTGGAAACACAAACCAGTCATGACAAAGGAGAAAGGGATCATTACTGTTAAAGCTAGGCCAGCCCATTCATCTTGCAATCATTTTTTGTCATATTGATGGAAATTCTCTTCGCTTCCTGCGAAAGCATGTTGAAATACTCTTGCGAAAATAAAAATGAACCAAATCTGGTGTCTGTGGCTCTCACTAGATTGTACCCAAGAGAACAGATACACACACACACACACACTTTAAAGTGCCATTTCCTCCAGCCCAGATATCAACGTGATCTATGATTGCGTCTGCTATCCATTAAACAGCCGTTGAGGTTCAGTGGGCTCGGGGTGAGGAGAGCAAGCCCACGGTCAGCGGATATTAAGTGCGCTACGATTAATTGGAGATCAAAAACGCTGTTTGAGTGGATAGTTTCCTTCATCACAATGCGTTCTCTGTTCACCTGCCGGGATGTGCAGCATTAAAGCAGCAGGGCCCGACAGAGTGTCCGCATAGAGCCACTGTATGGTCTAGATATTGAAGGGCCAAGAGCTTGCCATGTAGTCCGAGAAGGGACGCAATACAAACCCAATATCCACATTCGCCATGGTAAGAGACTTGCAGACAAAAATTTAGATAATGGTGAGGCAGAGAGTGTGTGTGTGTGTATGTCTTGGTGTGTGTGTATGTCTTGGTGTGTGTGTGTGTGTGTGTGTGTGTGTGTGTGTGTGTGTGTGTGTGTGTGTGTGTGTGTGTGTGTGTGTGTGTGTGTGTGTGTGTGTGTGTGTGTGTGTGTGTGTGCGCGCCTGTATTAGTCTGCGCATAATGAGGCTTAAGTTAGCAAGCCCAAGGCAAAGTGCTCCCGGTTGTTGGGCGTTGCAGCAGCACCACCAGCAGCAGCAGCACCAGCAGAGCTGTAATTGAAATTGCCTTGAAACACATGTGCTGACGCAGCAGGGCCTGCGGCGCCTGCCTGAGCAGCGCATACATCACGACACAGGGCAGACGCAGCCAGGCGCGAGGGGGCTGTATGCAATGTACACACGCATGCTCGGACCACCACTGTGGGGGAAAGCAGCCTGGGCGGAAGCGTCATGGGACGGCATCGAGCGCTTTTATACGCAACGTGGACACATGTATGGGAAAACATAATAAACTTCACATTCATCAGTGGCTTCTTGCTGAAATATTTATGCTTTCAGATTTTGTTTGGGCAAATCTGAGGAAAAAAGAGGAAATCCTGACAGAGTGCCAAGGTGATAATCTCAGCTTTGGGCACCGACTCTGAAAGTGAGCGGATATGAGGGTTTAATGAGGGGTTTAAACCCCGGACATCACTATGGAAATTGATTTGAGGTGCATTGCAAAATATTTGATTACGCAACGACTCATATTCAATCAAAATCCAAAAGATTTTGTAAAAGAAGTAAATATTCATGGACCAGGTGGGCCGTGTCAAAAAAACAACCTGGAGAGGCCAGCATCGAAAGCCCAGCAATTCACACATACGAGACACAATCACTCTAGCTGTGTCACAGAAAAGCAAAAGCACCAAGCATTCCGGTCTCCGTTTCCGTGTGTCTGCCATATCTGTGCCTCGGACACTCCTTGATTAGCAGAACCATCTGTGACCTGTCCGGTCTCTCTACTCACACTCACACACACACACACACACACACACACACACACACACACACACACACACACACACACACACACACACACACACACACACACACACACAGGGAGTGAGAGAGTCGGCCCTGCCCCCAATGACGATCAGCCTCCCCGTCACTCAATCTCAGTGCTCTTTTGGCGAGAATGCCCTGACTGATGTATCACAAGTGTTCTCTAATGTTTTAAACACTTGCACAGATAATCAACCTATCTTAACTCTTTCTGCACTCTATGCGTGAACTATAACTTGGTTTTAACACCAAACAAAAATAAATCGGTCAGGTTTTTGCACTATGGATAAATTAACCACAGGCCATTTGACCAATTCTCTGATGCTTAGATTGGCTGGAGCAAGTTCCATCCATTAGAAAGGAATTAGCAAACTCAAAGGATTAATGGATTAAGAGAAAATGTATTTTAGAAGTTCAAAGTTACTTTGCTTCCAAGAATAAAAGGGATTCTAATTGAGAAAATTCCTCAACTGCTTCTGTGACTAAAATGAGTCTGCAGTAAATTATGCAGGCCTTGATCTGAAGGTTGTGAACTCTGAGGCCATTAACGATTTTGTTTTACTATGCCGATTCTCAATAGTTACACATTCACAACTGTTATCTTGACGAATGTTACTTGTTGTTACATGTCCACTTACATTTTCAGTTCATATCATCTTCCATGTCCGTGTTTTAATGCTCACAATCGGGTCAGCAGGCATGACACCTCAGTCTCCGATCACATTCCTGAACATATTCAGATAAGTCTGTGGAATTTTCCCACAGATTCCTTCACACTACTTCTGGGACGGCGATTCTACAAAGCCACAAAAGGTTAACTATACCCCCTTCATTATATATTTCAGATCTAAAGAAGTGGTGTTTTAAGAGAGGCTTATAAACAGGATTTGAATGCACTGTGTACCGAGTATACGTTGGGCAAGGTATGAACTGAGGACATGCACTGCTCTGTTTTGTGCACATTTTAAGCATTCTCAAAGAGATTGCTGGCAAGACCTTCAAGTGTAGCAGGTACTTTAGTCCTGTACGCCCGGTCAGGATGACTCTGGGAGAGGACACGTCAGTTCACAATAGTTTACTATAATAGTCACTTTTACCCAGAAAGTAAAATGTGTATGGCCACATACACATTCAACACAATTTCTTGCCCACATATAAATAATATTCTCCTTCTGGTATTCTAATTTATGCATACATTTCAAATGGTTGTCATCTGAAGACTAAAGGTGATGTTATTGTTGTGAGTTTAGTACAGTACGTATCTCGGTATCCATGATAACAAGTCTGAAAGTTAATAATTATGCAATAGTCAAATTGCTTTCCTTCATACAAAGCCCTACAGTGTGGATTTCACAGCTAGGCTAACACAGGTTAGCATGTAAATTTGTACCAACCTTATCTAATCCTTCTAAACTAACAATACATAGGGATACAAAAGGATATCTGCATTCTAAGCAGGTGACTCATTGCGATGTTTGAAGAAGGAAAATCATTACCTTCCAACACCATGCACACATGCAATCATTGATTATCTTTTCCTCCAGGGCTCTGGAGGCCTTTCAAAATAAAGGCGTTGGATAACTCAGACCAAAACCTTGGAGTAACCTTTGTATTCTGAATTCTTTCGCTGGGTGGGTGGCTGAGTGGAACACACAGTTGCTGAAGTATTCTTGCAAACAAAGGAATGCGTTTGATTTAACAATCAACAAGATATGCGTCTGTGGCTGACAAGTCACTGGAGAAGACTCGCCTTGTGGATCTAGTGCCATTGGTTCTCAAAGTGCAGCCAATGGCGGCCCGCAGAAACATTCCTGGCGGCCCCCAATGACCTACAGAATTATTTTTTTTAAATAAATATAAAGAGAAAAATCGACTCTCTCTAGCTTTCAATCCTGTTACATTTGTTAGTTTTAATCCGACGGTACATTACTTTGAAAGGATGAACCTCAGTTTCGTGATTCAGACCTCACGTCTCATGTTTTGTTTTTATTCACCACTGGGATGCTGACGGCGTTTCCCGCCTAATTATTTTCCCTTTGACGGCCCTCAGTCAAATTTTGGGTTCCTAAATTGGCCCTCAGCTGTCAAAACTTTGAGAACCCCTGATCTAGGCCTTCACACTCGACACAAGCCAACGCAATTAAACATGGCAGCGGCTGTTTAGTCATGAAACGATCGAAACCCTAAAGAAGCACAGACAAAAGCAGATCAGCCTTGCTGCGCTCCTCTATTATAGACCTCTTTGTGTGGAGATGTATAAAAAGGGTAAAAAACCTGACCAAATGGAAATACTTTCAATTATTACTGAGAGGCCGGATCGGCTTGCAGCGAGTGACGTGAGGCAGCGGCGTTGACAAAGCGGCCTCTGGTCCGGAGAGAGAGCGAGGCTGGAGGCGGACAAAGCCTCGGTCTTCTTCACATGCTGCGTGGACAGCTCGGTACAGAGGGGACAGATGAATGGAGAACACTTTGCTATTCTGCCACGGTGGTTTATGAAGGGGTTGGGTTTCAACTCTCTCACGCTCCATGGATGTACCCCCGGTTTGGTTACGTGTACAGTAGCCAAACGAGTGTCCCTCGCCGGTCCAGCACAACACAAGTCAAAGGTGTAGCCCTCACCGCTAGGTGAGATTGTCCACGTCTGTTTGTAGACGCCTAGTTTTTCACGCCTAGTTGACGCCTAGTTTTTCAAACTAGGCGTCATGTTAATTGGGCCATTATTAAGTGTTTGACTACTGAGGCTGGGGCACAAACGATGGGGAGTTTTGCTATAGTCAGAATTTCTACTGAAATCGATTGCAAACATTCTCAGCGCACCAGACGATTGACAGCCAGTCTATATTGTCCACAAACGAACAACACCGACACGCACCATTCCAACGTACTAAAAAAATCAATATTTGCCGGCCTGCCATAGGGCTAAACATAAAAAAATTATAATCAATGCAACACCAAATGCCTGTTTGGTGCAGAGGCAAGGTCAAGACAAACACAACACAGCCAGACAGAAGCACGGATGCATGGAGAGACAGCAGTCTCATGGCGGACAGAGAGAAGGCTGACTTGCTATACATCCTATCCCATCAGCCGCGTGCACAACAGGAAACAGAGCGACGCGGTGTCCTGTTCGCCTGCCAAAGGCCAGGGGATAAAGGATCCTATGTGCCTTTCAGTGGGCCCTGCAAAGACTTTTGTGCAGACACACAGGTACAGGAACAGAACACAATCAGGCATTGTGTGCGTTAATGGATGTGTTGTTCGCCTAGATATGTTTATATGTTTACACAATATGAATAAATGTCTTAAAAAAAAATAAAGTTCCTGTTTAAGGATAGAGAAGAACAGGTTTATGTTGTTCCCATATGTTGTTTTACATACTTGTCAGTTAGACATGACATATGAGGCCTATCCACTTCATCGACGATGACCCAGTATGTGAACGGCTACATAATTACAGAAATAATGTGATTCTACTCTGTCACAGATTAATTTGTTTCAAGCCGGGACTGGTATGGTATTGTAAATTCCCCATGTCCCCCCCATGGATCAATTCCCCTTGTTTCCATATTGGTTTTCTGCCCTCACATCACCCCTCAGAGCCCCGTCAACATGGCTTTAAACAAGTCGAATGGGTTATCGGAGGGCCAACATTACATAACAAAGCCTTTTATGAATAGAGGAACATTTCAAAATAGGATTATAAAATAATTAAAACTTTGATATGGCGTGCTGGGGACTGGAGGTGCTGACGGACTGCATTCAGACAAGGGTGCAGTGTAATAACTCCCCAGTGGTCACCTTTATGGGCTCAAGGATATCTAAAGGATAAGCCTGTGAGGATATCCTTCTCCCACTGACGAATAATTGTTCATTATAAATCAATGTTGAGGGACGGATGTCCCTGAAGGGTATCTACAGGCAACAGCCTTTTACAAGAGTGTGAATATAACTACGTGAACGCCATGTGAAACAGTCACAGGGGCCCAGTAGCACAGTATTGACCTTCACTATTTTTTTCCCTAGAGAATCCAGAATCATAGAACTGTGTATACGCCCCTGTTTTCCAAAAACATGAAAAAAATACCTTTTGAAAATGCTTCTCACCACTACATTGAATTTTAGATTGTTTTTCCTGTAAACCATTTCATCGACTTGCCGCCCAAAAGATATTGCCCTCCTAGAAGAGGACATGCTCCAGGTGTGCCCTATCAGCGCTTCCCTGTCCCATGAGGGCTATGGAAAGTGTATCCCTGTTCATACCAGTGTTGGGGGGGGGGGGGACTGCAGTCTATATCTCATTTGAATGTGGAACATTGGAGTCCTTTGAGACGGTATAACCGTGATAAAGGGCTATATAAATAAACCTTGCCATGCCATTCCTTAATAGGCACACACGCACGCAATTGTATGCACCTCAGCACAAACTGAAAGGTGCGCAGATGTGTGGTTACACAAGCATGGAAATAACACATCATTCTTTCTTTTAAAATCAGCTATTGAAGCTAGCTGCAGGTTGCAATCAGGACAGATTTAGAGGCAAGTGCATTCTCCAAAGTAATGGCTGATCCAGCCAATTCTATATTAATCTATAACATTATTATTAATCATACAATTCATATGATCATTCAATTAGACCATATTAGACTGGACAAGTTCATGTAGGTTCAGAATGAAAAAAGAAAAGTAAAGTAGTTAGACTCTCGTCGCTTACCTTGGTGGTGTCGTCATGGGAACGTTGGTAGCGTTTCCAGCGGCAACCGTAGATCCCGGTAAGGCATGACAGACACAGCTGGCGCTCATAGACCTGCAGGGGTTGGTGCTTCACCATGCTCCTTCTGTCAGTCCTGGCCCTGCCCCCAGACCTCTACCATCCCACTGGCCGCTCGGGGTCCTGATGGAGAGAGCGAAGCATGACGTCATGCTGGAGCCAGGCCACAGACACCCATATAACACAGCAACACCATGAGGTATCCCCTTTATCGCCAGAAAATGTATGTCTGATGTTGTACCACAAATGTTTATATATATACAGTATATATATCTCAAAGTGATACACCGAGTTGGTTGGTTGCAATGCCACTTTGAATGAATCCAACAGCCATTGAACCGTCTATTTTGTTGATACTCTGCTGTTGTGAATGTTTTCATATTATTTGTTCAAAATGAAATAGATCGCTGTCTGTCCGAGATGGTATGTTGTTGCTTACTGCTTGTCGCTGCCTGCCTTGTAAAGGACACTCTTGTAAAATATTTGTGACATACACCGAGGCAGCAACTGCCTTTTCCTTATCAAATCCCAAAAGGTGCTGGAATACTAAAATATGCTGCAAAAAAGGTATTCGGCTACTGCCCTACAGCCCTGGGCAAGTTTACTGCCCTGTTGCATTTGGAAGGGATTACCCTGGTTGTCAGACAGCTTTTCAAAGGGTATATCCTGATGCTTTGCTCTGAATCATGATCCACATCCCTGCACTTTACAGTTGCTGTGTAAGCCACAGGCCTCATTATAAGGTCACTGTAGCGAGGACGATGCCACGAGCACCCTAGGTGGCTGCCACACGCGCCACCTAGGTGGGTTTTACTGGGCTCCCCCAAATCCAGGACACAGGGCGGCGATGTTGAAACTGGTTTATGCCAGAGTTTAAAGGACAATGGTACATGCAGAGGGGGGATCCATGCTGCTATTAAGGAGATATCCTGAGTGTGGGCAGGGATGGTTGGTTTAAACTGTGGACACTGATTGCTCAATGCGCAACAGGTGTGCAGCCTCCCCCAGCCCCACGGCCGAATCAGTCTGACTGGGGCCAGGAGAGGCAGCTTCAACCAGCCGTCATCCACACACACACACACGCCAGTCACATAACTATGTTTTACATAAGCCTGGCAGATGTATGTTTGTCCTTTTGTCTAAATGCAGAATATTGAGAAGGGTAACCATGATGAGAGACCTTATAATGTATAAAGGCATTATAAAGCAAGGTCCAGTTCTAAACGTCAGACTAGGTTTAATATTGTGCCATCAATAACCCACCAATAAACTGTTGAATGGAAAATGTTATAAGTATATGGCTCTTGCCAGTAGTATAGTGATATCGCAACAATCTTTATTTTTCAATCTAAAGTTTAAGATGATGATGGGTTTGAAAAGGGGTGCAAAAATAAACTAAAATCAAAACAGTCGCTTTCAATTGGCAAGGGGACTGCATATGATACATGGGAAGGGGGCAGTCACATTCATCTAAGCAAGATATATTTTGGGTTTTAAGGGTTAATTCAATTACTGTTTATTTGAATAGCCCTTAGTCAGAGGTACAGTCTCAATGGGCTGTCAAAATAGGTCTGATTCTACCAATCCTCAGACCAGCTGAGCGCCGCTGAGGTCTGGCACCCTGATAGCAAACACATGGAGGAACAGCACCTTCCCCTTTGATAGCGAGCCAAGGCTCAAATTAAAGCCCTCCATACACACTTCCTGTTCCCAAAGACAACCCAGCCTGCTGCGAGCTTATGGCATACAAGTACCAAGGACACAGAAGGCAAATTAAATCAGGAGCATTAACAATAACAGTGCTGAGGTGGTGGGCTCCAAATTCAAAGTGCCCGAGTACAAATACAAACATCAGCATATCAAGCGGGTCCTTGGTTCGCTGTCGGTGGCCACACTCAATGAGAAAGATGAAAAGGACAATTATGTCCCCCTTGAAAAAAAGGCCTTCATCTTTATTTAAAATGGGAGTTAGCCACGTTGGGTGATGGTGCCACCACGGCGGGGTAAATAAGGTGCTCTTTACCGACTCACCCTCTCCTGTCTACACTGAAGTCCAGGCCAGAGAGATGAAAGGCACCTTTGCATTGTGAGCTATGGAACTACTTCCTAAGGGACGTCCCTGTGTGTGAATGAGGTGCTCATGCTCCTGCTCGTGCGCTCTGTAATTGAAAACAGGTCAGTGAACATGAAGCTCAATGACCTGCTGGTGGACGGCCTGGCGGTCCGTGGGTAACTTCATACCACTTTTGTTTTGAACCAATTACAGTCAAATGACACAGGAAAGAGGAGGGGGAGGGCGGTGCTCAGCCCGGGGACTCTGTGACTGTCTATAATGAAATGATAAATACACAGTGATGACATTACAGCTTCCCTGGCTGTTATCAGCAGCGTGGGGGTTCCGTCCTCCCGGGGAGCCTGTGCACAGCCGTAGGCAGTCCCACGCATCACGACTCTCTGTGGGATTGTCAGGACATGTGGGCTTTAGCAAACAAGGCATGAATACCTCAAATAAAAACCTGGTTGAACCTGCAAACAGGATCAACAGTGGAATGTGTTGCTTACATAAAATAACACACACACACACACACACACACACACACACACACACACACACACACACACACACACACACACACACACACACACACACACACACACACACACACACACACACACTTTCTTTTCAATGCTGATGACTCCCAGCAAGCTTTCTGTGTCTCGCATCTTTTGAAGGGCACGAATCACCCGTGCAATCAACACGGCTCAAGCTCTGGGCAGCCGCTCATTAGCGTCGGCCGCAGTGCACCGACTTCCTGTTATTAGTGAAACCATTCTGGGTAGGGGCGGGCCGGCCCCCCTGGGGGCCATCAAGATCTCAGCAGCAGGACCCTTCAACAGACCAGCACACAAGCGGCAGCAAAGTGCTGCTCTACGCTGTGAAGAAGCATTTTTTATGCTGATCATTTATTTATTACAATGCCGATGCAAACCCAAAGGACCAAAATAAGGTTGTAAGTTGTGACAGTCCTAATCATTTGTTAATTACATCTGCGTCGTACATTGGGGGTTTGTCAGTGTGGAGTTATTTAAAGTAATCAGAGGGTGAGGATTCTGTGGTTGCTCATTCTCTTGAAAGAATACAATCAATGTGCATTGCTTGAAGACTGAACGAACGGGGACAAAGACTGCAAAGCTATATTAACAACCACCACACCATTTAAGAGCATCCATTGTCAAGCAAAGTAAATCGGCAGTTCCATAATAGCAACACTAATGGAATATGAGCAGTTATCTCCAACCATTCAGCGACCCAGCATGACGTAGCCCAGCTAGCTAGGATCTCCTTATACTGAGCAGAGAAGAATGAGGAGCTGGAACGAGTCCATGAGGTACTTTTACAGGCACCAGGTAGTTTAAATACCGTGTTTTGGTGACTTGGAGCCCATGATGATTGGCCCTTTCAGCCACTCCAGCTTGATATATCTGAGGAACCAATTCCAGTATTTTCAGAGTGAGGCGCACGGGTGTTGTTCACACAACAAACAAAACCTCACTGTATTGATAGAGAGCAGACCCATATTTTCACAGGTCGGAGTAGGGCTATACTGTGCATACTAGCACCAAACCGGTCTAAAGAAATGCACCAGTTAGTCTTAACTAGTATAAACTGGGTGTGAAGTCTGATATTTTATCAATGTGAAAGTCCTGGCCCAGATAAATAAAAGCCATTCATAAACGTGTAATACAAGCATGCAGATATATATATATGTAACTCTACGGGACATCATTTACTTAACCATGGAAAAAGTATAAACTTCACAAACATGAAGCCAAATTACGATCCATAAATGCGGTGTACATTTTCTCTATTGACTTCGGCATGGATGTGTTTATCATGGATTACCCAATGACTGCTGAGCAAAGGTCATGTGACATAGCACGTTCCCATAACAGCAGCTCATCAGGAGCTGTTGATAGGACCTGTGAGGGCATGCTCTACAAAGCCTCCATGAAGCAGAAAAACAAACCGTGCCGTTGACAACCGCTTCCTGGTCACAATTTGCATGTGTTTGCCAGTGGCAAGTAACTACCACTTGCAGCAGCTCCGTCAAGTCATCACTCGTGGATAAATTACTGTGTTTAGACCTGCATCCAAACGGCAGGCCAACCAACGTCTAACCTCAGCAATTTGAAACAAACAAGATTCAATGCAGGAAAAACAGAAATGGTCACACCTGAGAACCACTGTTCTGTTTGCGATCCTTAATATTGGCAGCACTATGCACCACAAGAAGACAAAAGCATCACCAAGATGTGTGATTTTCTATTACTGTTAATAGAGGAATCATTACCAGCCCATGGAACCAAAGACAAAGATCACACGTCATGGTGTCTCAACCAGAGCTAAATGCAACGCGTTGAGAATTGTGTTCAACTGAAATTGAGAATGTGTCTTGGGGAAGTAACCCAAGGAGTTCAGTGGCATTTCTGTCCCCGTCAATGGCAAAGCATAATACCCACTGGACCCTGGTGTGTGGTGATTGGTGAAGTGATGGGTTGACAGATCTGCATTCATCCTTGATGTTCCCCCAAAAGAGAACGGTCATGTTTCTCTGTGTCACTCACGCAAACAAAAGCTCTAGAGGAATCCACACACCGAGCAGAATAAACGCCCACTATGTTTACATACATGTGGTCCAAAAAGAGACCAAGTCGTCTCAAAGAATAGTCTTTCTGTTCCCTGCAGTCCAGATCTTCTATCAAAATAACATGTTCTTTATTCAAGCAAGATGGGAAATGAGGGTGCAATATTATATTAATGTATTGAACACCACTGACATTACTAAACAATCAGTAATGTATGTGTATAAAAAAATACTGTGGTCAAAATTAGCTATATAAAATAACAGAAACAGGGAAAATCAGCAAAAGAAACCCGATAGAAGAAAGAAGTGGAAGTAGAAAGGAAAACGATGGAAAACCCGAACCCTGCCCTGTTGTCAGTTTCTGCTGCCTTATTTCCTCCTATCAAAGAGACGGGGAGGAAACGCTTCAGCAGTTTCCCCAGCAGGATTGGCCCTCCCTGAACGCTGAGGAGGGAAAAGGCCACGCAGCAGCTGACTGCAAAAACACCAACAAGGCCACCAGGGATCCCTGAGAAACACAACTTGGAAAGAAAACAGATTCACCAGAATCCTAAAACCAAAAGAAAAAGAAAACACGCTCGTTAGCAGAAAACCAGCCACCTCACAACTACAAAAAGCCAAAAAGGCATGTTAGCAGCACTTCCCCAAATATCAAGCATCAATCCTTCCTCAGCACCCTTCACCACATGACGTGGAACCAGTTCTCTCTTCCCGTCTTGCTGTGAAGTCACGGCTGGACATGACAGGAAAAAGCTTGGCTCTGAAGCGGGGGGCTAGTGCGGCGGTGGGGCACACAGTGTCCCAGGGAGTTAGCGCGGCCGGGCTGAAGGCTGTGAGCGAGCTGAGAGACGGGCCGGGGGGGGGGGGGGGGGGGGGGGCATCTGACTCAGACCCCATGACTCAGGGCCTCACTAGCTGACCGCTGACTGGAGTTAATATTGTTGTTGTTGTTAATGTAGTTTTATCATCTTGACTTCTTCGGAATTTATGGCACTCAAGATTATAAATAAGATAATTAGGTTGTTTTTTTTCGTGTGTGATTAGGGAAAAGTGCCTTTAGCGGTTACGGTTGTGATTGTTTCCTTAGATAAGTGTCTGATGATTGACGTGATTATAGAATGGGCTGCTTGCCAACACAGACTGCTGACAGCGCTGCCCTCTCCCCTGGTAGGTACCCTCACCATAAGCCACAACCTGCAGGGTTTCTGGAAAACCTGGAATCTGAAGACATGCTCCAACTGGCAAGGGTTATCCCGTGTAGGCGTTTTCTCTCGCGGTGTGTGTGCGTGTGTATGTGTGTGCACCTGCCATGTGCACTTCATTCCTCAACATTTAACTTACTCGGCAAAAATAAAGAAGTAGGAAAAGGATCCCAGTAAAATGAATAAAATATGCATGTTAAGGAGCCCTATTGAGGTGCTTCAATCACACATTGTTTAGATGCTGTAGCACTGTTCCCATCAATCATCTTCATTCAACACAACCAAAATATAACCAAAAGTTTAAAATATCAGTAGAAATGTTTTTTCAGCTAATTAAGGATGGGTTTTCTACATTTTTGAACACTCTTACAACTTATTATGACTAAAACAAACCCTTGAATCCCTAGTGCATGTTGTGGTGAGAGTCTGCGGTGATTCTACCGATTGAGATCGCTGCATGTCTTGTTGAGTGTACAAGTGGATCTAGGGCCGTCGCTTGCAGTAATCATCCGGACAATTAAATGAAATAGTTATTTTAAATGACATCTGGGTTTTTTTAGGGTCTGTGACCCTAGCTGAAGACATGGCTATTATATGCTGAAAACAACACTGTGGCTGTGTACTGCAGAAAGACACACACCCAATAATTTTCTCACCATGTGAACTGATTATAAATCTGTCACCAACAGTAGTGTGATTACATTTGATGAGTTAGAACCATTAAAAGATTAAATATACAAAACGGTTTCTAGACGTCAACCACATTTCCCTAATGAGCGTTGCACGGTAAGAGCAAAACAGCCATGATATCAAAACAATCAAAACAGTGTGACACGATCCCTAAGCATGTAGGTTTTAACATGCACACCCAACGGCTTTGGTGTGCCTGCCAACAAATTTTTCCCTGGACAATCTTGAAATGTCTATCTAAATACATAAATCTCCCAAAATGTTTGAAGAATTGGGTGCAGCTATGCAAAGTTTAAAGGAAACAAAATAAAAATCTTCTCCCATTAAGTTTGCTCTGTCAGTGATCAGCTTAGAGCAAAACAATCAAATTGTGTTTAAGTCGTTCCTCCATCCGCTGCATTATGCATAATGCATAATGGTACAGTGCACTTAATGCAATGTCCATATTAAATCAGGCCTAGTGTCGCGCTTCGGCCAACCCCCGACCCGCAGGAAGTAGCAGAGGCTCCATCAGAGTGGACGCCCAAATAAGGGCATCCAGGGAGACATTCCAGCCTGCTGTAAACCCTCCCCAGGGTTTTTTTCTGTATACGCTCATGTCAGAAAGGACGACACCAATGCTAGAAGCCAGTCCGTTTTAAACATGGATCAGTCGCATAAACAAATTAGGGGTAAGGGCTACTCCAGTGGCGCCGCTAAACACAGCCCTGTAGTTCTGTACGTTCTTGACTGCTTTGGAGCAAAACCACAAATGACAGCCACTTGAGACACAAAAGGGAACTTGCTGAGCCATAGCATTAGGGCGATCTCGTTCGGTGTCAAGTTTATGATTTTATGCCCAAATAAAACAACAGCATGGACTTTGACCCTGAAGGACGATTACGATTTAATTTGACAAATTAAAGTTAGAAACCAGCGTGGGGTTCAGATGATTGAGATGTTCATGACCCATTGCAGATCCGCTTGGATGACGTGCTCCGTATGATCACGTGGCTGACGGGGTCAAACTGGTCCAAAGCCTCCGGCAAGCCTTCCAGAGGCCTTCAGGCGGGCAAATAAACACACACTTGATCCGCAGCTATGGATGCCAGCCACAGTAAAACTCAACAGAATAAGGAGCTGAGGCCAGGCCCAGGCTTTGCATGGAATGAGAGGGGCTCCCTTATTTCAGAACCAGGCCCGCCGCTCCGTATACGCAGAGTGAGTAGGGCACCAAGTACCTGGAGGGCACCGAAAATTAAGGTTTGAACCCCCCTCCCCCCCCTCACGCTCGCGTAGGGAACCGAAACGGCCAGCAGCGGCCCTTTTTAGAACCTTTCCAGAAATTCTTGATAAAAAGAGCTGGTTTGCAAACAAAATAAGCTGTATTGATATTTTTATAAAATCACGCAAAAAGCATTCTCACAATAAGATTAACAGTCGCAGATTCAAATAAGTCATCAGCGGAGTCTTCTGATTGGGTCGCTCACTCAAAATGTGAGCACCCTTAGCTCAGACAAAGGTGAGCCTTAAGGGAAGTGTATGACATGGATTGGCGGTACAAATTGACCAGGATCTCGATCCATGCCCCCATTCACACATGACCCCCAAGCTGGAAATGTTCCAGAACATTTGTAAGATAAGCTGCATGTGTGACAGGGACCTTAGAGCGCAGCTCCTCAATGCAACTGGCCTTGATCACCTGGGGGCCATCTTGGTTCCATATTGGTTCTTGCTGGGTGAATAATGCCCGTGGTATGCTAGGCAACAGCCTAGGGAATGTCAAAGAGATGTGGCATTTTTACATACAGAATATGTAGTAATGTCAGGTTGCTTTCCCTGGAACTGTGTGAAGTTCAAATGCAAAATGTGTTTGGCTATCTGTGAGAGAATCAACAGTGTTTGCTTGACTGTGCCGATATTCACGCTGTAGAAAGTCTAGACACAAGAACACAACCCATTGAATGAATTGCTCCATATGCCGCCTCAATATGTTTTCAGAACCAATTCTCCCTTGAAATGGTGAATATTATGATTCCAAAGAATACCTGTATTTTCAAATATGTTCAAAATCAATATATCAAAGAGCTGCATACAGAAAGGTGTTCATGACGCATATAATAAATAATAGTTCACAATAAACCTCCAAGCAATAAAACTGCTAGAAACAACATAGTTACTGGAAAACTTAACCCCAAAAAATTATATAAAATCAAACTAATAAATCACTCACACAATTCAGAAAGCCACTAACATGTTTAATTTTATGCCCTCGCTTGCTGCCAGGCCATGCTTCTGACACTGAGATGTAAACGATCTAACACATTGCTGCAGAGAGGCCCGGCTGTCTAAAACCCTGTGACCAGCGGCTACAGCACAGAGCAGCAGCCTTTAACGATCTACCCAAACTAAACAGGAGAGACGACGTACAATGATATTCATTAACTGAGACGGTAGTCATCGTTGCGCTAGATACAACCATTACAAAAACGTATTATACTCAAGCAACAGAACGACCATCGCACAACATTATAGAAAGCACAATACTTACTGTATAATAGTTGAAGCTAAACCTAAAACATTGCCAAACTATCAAACCGTGTGGGGATGATGGAGAAAGATCTGCCGAGACAGCTGTAAAACCATGAGGGTAAGATACAAGGGATGAAGTAAGGAGAACGGCCCAGGGGATATTTAGCCCACTGAAACCAATCTTCATTAATCTTTGAAAGTATTCTGTCTTGGGAAGGAGTCTATGTCCTACTCTAAGAATGCCAAGCTTAAATAGAGTTGAGAGTTATGATGCAGTTGCTTATAGTGCCCTGGTTTACCATATACATTTTGTCATTAATCAATGTGGGGTTTTTTTTGCAATTTTTTTTCTGGAGGGTAAAATAAAGATTTATGACCTAAGAGGAGGAAATACATGCCTGCAATGAAAATTCTGTCATACTGAAAGGCAGGAGTGGATTGTAATCTATAATCTAGTTTCACATAATCTGATTTGTATTTTATTTTTTAAGTGGCACCTGCTAAAGGGAGGGGGGGGGAGAGTGAAGTTGTCTAATCAGTACTCGGTTGTCTTTAATCCAGGGACCAGACTTTGTGCTTCCAGTCACGGGCTAATGGACGGTGGGTAATGCACTTGGCCAGGGTGGAGAGATATTGGCTCCCAGTCTGATGGTTTTACAACAGAAGGACGTTTTATTTGATGCTCCTGGGCACAGAGATCTGAGCAGCAGTGCATTGAGCCAAACAATTATGTGAAGGTTATATCTATATTAACATGAATTAGGCTTATAACTATGGTGGCTTATACATTATTTGAAGGCCTGTACTAAGATAATATAAATATTGCCGATTACTACACTCTTTTTTAGAGAGATTGCTTAACAGGAGTGGTTCTTAACCGTTGTGAGTTTAAGATTTACCAAACCATCAGGAGTGGACGACCAACACAGTGGTTCCAACCCTGTGACTTTAGGTGTACCAATACATCGTCATCAGATCTTTGGCGGACCTCCTGATTGGCAAATGTTAGAACGAAAAAGATAAATACACATGCAGTGGCTGTAAAAGAAGGGCAAGCGCCCCCTTTATACACAAGTATTACTGCAGGAAGGCCAGCTAGAAGCAGTGGAAAGAAAAGGTCAGCAGCACTGCTCATGCTCTGAGTGTTTATTTAGCCAACACAAACTAACACAAAACATCAATGAAAGACATAACAATGGAAAACATATGATGGAATGCATAAATCAACACTTTTTTTTAAAATAAAGCCATAATACTATATTTACTGAACAATATTTATCATAAATCTGCTTTAAATAATACCATTTTTCTCTATTATTATAAATGTGTTTATTTCAAGAATACAATCCAACATACCACTTCAGCAGCGTTGAACAGCACAGGATGAAACTGTCCTAGAAAGAGGATCACAATCTACCATTTGCTCAGTGGACGGTAGTGGCGGTGGTGGAGGAGGGAGTACCAACCACAGAGGTGTCCCAGTCCAACTCCTTGCTGGTGAGGAAACAACGTCTGTGCACGGCGCTAACTCCCACACATCTAGCCGAGGTGCCAAGTTGAGCGTGGATCATTAAAATGTACGGAGAAAATACACAAAAAAAAACACACCCACAAAACAGATCTCGCCAGGCTCGTCTCGCACACATGAGAACCTGTGACAACGGCTGGGTTCCAGACTCGGACTATCCCCAAGAGACGGACACAGCCGGAATTCTGAAGGGGGGGCGGCCGCAGCACCCAGTACCGACATGAAGTGGCGATGGCTGACACTGATCAGTGCCTCTGCTGAGCCCCGAGGAAAATTAGCAGTGCAGGCCCGGGGAGGGAAGGCTAGAACACAATTACAGTTGCCATGAAACACACTTAAACCATCTCAAGTGACTGAGAAAGCCCCCGCCAAAAATGGCACTCTATCTAATCACAGCAGGAGTATTTAATCAAAAGTTAATGAAACCTTTTCCAGACACAAAAAAAAAAGAAGAAAAAGGGAATAGGCAGACTTGCAGTTTAGCAATGCGCTTGGAGTGCATCATAACCTATAAGTCATTCCCCTGTACTTAAAGAAGGAGTGATTTGCAGACTGAATGTGCTGGGACTGAGGCCAGCTTCTCTTAGTCGTTCCAATCAGTGCCAAAATGAGATGTGTCCTGGCAAAAAGCAAGTAGGTAATTCTCTTATGAAACCAAATGGTGGCTATCATCCCTGTTGTCAGGGTGATATAGATTTCAATTGAATCTGCTTTATATTCTTTTTCTATATATACATGTATATATCATTGGAAAATGTGTCTCTTACACAGGCGCTTTAACACTTGTATAACTGTGACTAATGCCGACGACAAACCGCCAGTGCAGACAATAAACATCACATATAGGAGCCCTGTGTAAGAGTTGGCAATGAAGATAAGACTGTTTGCTGTTCAGAAGGAGGACAATGCTTGAGGACTGTGCAATAAAACCAAAATTGAAATTGCATGGAAGAGGCAGGGCCACGGGAGAAAGGGTCATAAGGAAACACAGAAGAAAAGTCTCTCTCTCTCTCTGTGTGTGTGTGTGTGTGTGTGTGTGTGTGTGTGTGTGTGTGGTGTGTGTGTGTGTGTGTGTGTGTGTGTGTGTGTGTGTGTGTGTGTGTGTGTGTGTGTGTGTGTGGTGTGTGTGTTTCTGCAATTTTAAAGTAGCTCTCTCTAGCCCCCCCCCCCCCATCCTGGCATATTCTTCATATTTAGTGTTCCTTCATTCAATGAGCAGGTGCCTTTAGTGAATCTGGAAAATAGCACAGTCTTCATATTTAGCCTTACTTAAAAAACATTTGCTCTTATAACATTTTCTATTATCTTCTCAGATTTAGGTAGGTTAAAATGCAAACCCGTCTTGGTTTCATGTGGGTATTGTATTTCCCCCCCTTGTTCTTCTCACTAGATGCAGAAGCTTGATTCCTTCACAGAAGGCCCCCCTTGTATATTGAGTGTCTACACCAAGAGCCCCATTCAGCATCTAAACCGTTGGCCACTCAAACACTCACATATATCAACTTTGCATTTATTTGTTCAATCATAGATTGTGTCAGCGACGGCCAGAATTCTGACATGTTTACGTGTAAGGGGTGGAATTATACAGCCATCTGCACCCTCTCAATAAGTTTGGCAACCTCAGTCCAATTTTTCATAAGAGAGAAATAATTATATTTCAAGGTGCAAAATGTTTCATTATTCCGGCAGTAATGATATTCTGTAATATATATTCCAAAAAAAAAAAAAATCGATTTGACATTTTGCACGCATAAAATAAATACCCATCATAACTTGTGCAACTGCTCTTGGATTTATGATGTCCAACACTTTACAGGGTCAGGCCGACCACACACCGAGTCCACTCCGGCGTTGTACGTGCCGTTTGCTCTGGACGACCAGCAGAGCCATCAACCATCAACACGAGCCTTCAGAAGAAACAACAATCATATTCTCAGTCCATTCTTCGGAGTCCCTCAAGACTAGATCAGATCTAGCGGATGTCTGCCTCTCCCCCCACTGTAGCTCCCACTCCCTCCTACAACAAGTGGATGGCCCTTTTCATGTGGGGGGGGGGGGGGGGAGCACCTGCGGAAACCATCAAAAGAAGAATGCGACACCACAGGTTCACGCGTCGTGCTTCACATGACCCAAACCTTCGGGCCGCCCGCGCTTCAGAAGTGACCAGACCGAAGCCTTCCCATCCGACCGGGGCCCCCTCTGCTCATGAACATTTGTTTTCACACTGCTCCTGTACTGTTTTTCACTGAACCCACCCCAACACCAAACACCACGACAGCACACGGCAGGGTCTCTGAGGGGAGGGGAAGAATAACAATGGGCCGGCGGGGGGTCATGTCTGGGGAGCTGTCTGTATACCGTAGCCGTCTGCCTGCACGGGGGGTGGGGGTGTGGGGGGGGTCGGAGGTAGGGGAGTTATATTGGGCTTGGCTCCTAATCATAGGTGCTAGGGGGCCGGCAGCAGTGGGAGGAAACAGCTGACATAGGCATCTGTGGCATGCAGTAAGCCTGGATGCGGGAGGGACGGTGTTGTCCTGGCCGAGGAATGGGTCTCCCTGGTTGGGCTCTCTTTATTACTGAGCAAACGGGAAAGAAAAGCAGGTAACGGACGTCATGGGCTGTTGCTATGTCGGGGATGCGGATTCATTACCACCAGCACCATCTGTTTTGGGGGCAGGGGGGGGGGACGTGGGTACGTCAACACTCCTATAGTCGTGTCCTGTACGGAGAGGTCATCGCCGGCTCTGATTGGCCAGGCGGGAGATGAAGTCGTGAGACGCAGGCAGGCTTTAAGGACGATTTATAGCTGATGTTGCCGTGGAAATACACAAAATAACATAATAAGCGCCTACGTACTAGTGCACGTAGGCAGGTGTAAACAAAAAGGTTACACATAATCCATTTGATTGTTGTTTTGGTTCAGAGGTAAAACAAGCACAAAAAGGGCAAATGTATTGTGTCAACACTACCTTCAAATGTTGGCGTTTACATAACTGCTCTTACACACAAGTCATCACAGAAACCTGACGACCATCCGTAAGGTGGACCTATAGCATGCTCATCCAGTGAATGACGGAGACATGCACAACAGTGACTATAAACCAAGCTTTAAGGCGGCACAAGTGTGTTGCACTCTCGCCTCACTTTATTGCTTCCACAAGTGTGATACGGATCAAACTAATACAGTATGTAGAGCAGTAAATGTTGGAGAGCAATGGGAGAGGATAAAAACAAATGAACACTACCATTGAATGGGTGACTACTCTAGTTAGACCCCAGAATCAAATCATAAAGCCAGGGAGGGCTGTGTGAAAAGGTTCTCATGACCCTCCCTGCTGCCAATGGTAAATGGTCAGAATCCTGGCAAGGCTTCGAGTACCAAAACAAGTGGGTGTGCTTTCCAGTAGGTGTTTTGCCTGAAAACATCTGTGACGTAATAACCCGGTGCCTCCCAGCCTCTCTGGACACCCACACTTTCAAGGGTTTCAAAGCCACGCTCTATTTTAAGCATTGATAAGCAAAGCGATATGCTCTGTCCGAGAGCTAATGGTGGATCGATGCTGTGATTACAAGAATAATAGGTCTAATGAATAAATTATCAATCCGATCATAAACACCATCGTTGGACTTCACCGACTGGTTTCGAAGTCGGTGAACTCACGGAACAATAAAAACAAGCGGGCTTCACGCTGAACGCCCATTGGAGGATTCAATGGTGTGTTTGTATCATCATCATCATCATCATCATCATCATCATCATCATCCTCATCGTCCTGGTGAGACATGAGGATGGGATTGGACGGATGGGACCTAAGCAGGAGTGACGGATGAGGACTACAGAGCCTCCCCTCGCTCCCACAGCCTCAATGGCGTCCATCATGACCCAGGACGTACAAGGAGATCCCCTGGCCCATTGCGGTACATTGGGAGCGGGGAAATGTTTGGGCATCGGCCCTGTATAGTCTGTACACAAACCCACAACAACAACACTGTCATATTTATGGAGGATTTTTCTTCTATGTCAGCAACTCTGTTACCCTTGGGATCAGTCATGTAGGCCGCATAGATGTGGCCAGTGTTGAGCAAGGAACTGGACAGTGCAAGTCGATAAAGAGTATATATTAGAGTGCTGGGTCCCAGCTCTGCTGACTCTCATTCCGTCTTCATTAGTGGAGCGACTGATTAGAGATTATTTGCCTATCACAAGTCAAAACACTTAAGAGTCTTTGCATTCCCAAAGGGAGAGAGGGGGTGTGCGCGCGCGCGCGTGCGTGTGTGGTCATTCTATTTAACCAGAAGTGCTGTGTTAACACAGTAGGGAAAGCAATTAAAAAACAGCTGTCTTTCGTATTTTGCAACCAATTTTGGGCCAAATGAAGCTCCAGTTATCAAGCTGGACCAAAATTGTACAGAGAAATTACATAAACAATCACAATCAATGGCAAATCATTGTCAGTACAGGCTAAAATGTAGGATAATGATAAATCATTTATATATTAAGGGTCGGGAGAGGAAGTTCGCCCTTGTATCCTTGCAGTGGGATATAAATTAGTTTCCATATGAAAATCAACATGACAAAAGTGAACGTTTCTTATAAAACTATGAAGCGTTAGAATTAACGTGGGACATCAATGGAGAAATAAACACCATATAAGGGCTGGGTGGAAGCCGTTTTGTATTAATTGATAATACTAACCTAAACCCTAGACCTCTATATGTAAAGAATCAAATGAACCTTCTGACTCAAAACAAACAAGAGATCGGGAGCACCAAAAACCTCACAATGAGTTCCACAGCTCGGCCATACGCACCTGTCTCGACGCGCCCACCTCTGCTTCTCCCACACGGGGGGGCTCGGAGTTCAGGGTTGTATTTTCGGTCCTCTCCAGAGAAATCGTAAGAAGTGTCAAACGGTGTTAATAACTCCAGCAGCACTTGACAAATACTTCCCTAACACCGAAAACCAAACAAAACGTAGCAGTTTACCTCTAAAGAGCTAAATCGTGTGTGCAAAGAAGGAAAGGAAACAAAAAGACGTGGACGGGATCGAATGGTAATAATTGATAGACCGGCCCTGTGGTGGTGAAATAGTTAATGGTAGTGCTCTGCTCTCAGAAGTGCTCTGCTCTGCTCTGCAGTACAGGGTTGAGTGAGCGCTCTCACCAAGCCACGCCGTGTATCTGTGCGCAGAGAGCGGTGACGCCGGCTACTTCAATAGAATGACGCCGAGGGGGCGGAGTCCAGTCTTTTATCCGTGCCTTTTATCAGTCCCTGCCGGGCCCGATTAAACACGCAGAGAGCGCCGTCACCAAGCAAAGATTTGACCAAAGTTAAATCCCTTAATTTATATCGAATTTATTAAGGGGAAATATACAATGCACTCACACACACACATTCACACCAACAAACACACTCACATCCACATATACACACATGCCCCGCCCCAGCTCACGCCCACGCTCCCTCCACACACACATCACACAAACTCACACAAACTCACACACACGCACACACACACACGCGCACACACCCACCAACACACACACACACACACACACACACACACACACACACACACACACACACACACACACACACACACACACACACACACACACACACACACACACACACACACACACACACACACACACACACACACACACACACACACACACACACACACACACACACACACACACACACACACACACACACACACACACACACACACACACACACACATATGTAGATATATTTTATAATAAATACATAAAAAAAAGACATATCTGTATTTTATTTGGTACTATCCAAATAAAATAAAATCATATGTGAGCCATCACTCATTTGCCATGCAGATGTTAGTGTTTAATTTATCACTAGTACTTGTTAGGGTATTATGGGAATTCGTATTTGCTTGCATAGTCATGCGTGGATGAGCAATCCAGATTCCCAGAATATATAAAAAGAAAAATAGATTGGATGAACTATAATTTAATCAATAATAGTCAGCAAGTAGGTCCCTATCCCTAAGTTATCTTCACCAGGATGTGTCCTTGAAGGTAAGGTCACCTTGACAGCAGTCCAGAATGGGTCCGTGTCTGGTGTCCGTGTTAGCGCTCCTCTGGCTTTAAATAATCTCCTGTAGCACCATGTAGTACGAGCCGCCAATGCTTTATGGATGCTGAGATCCAAAACATATTCATGAGGCAGAGGAAGTGTGTACATGGATAGCAATTCACATTTGTGTGTTGTCTGTTTAAGAACAAGACGATCACAATCATTACCTAGTGGTCGATGTTAGATATGGGATGGATTGAAACTCCTGATGGTGTGAATGTGTTTCTGTATCTCTGTTTCTGTTTGTGTGTGTGTGTGTGTGTGTGTGTGTGTGTGTGTGTGTGTGTGTGTGTGTGTGTGTGTGTGTGTGTGTGTGTGTGTGTGTGTGTGTGTGTGTGTGTGTGTGTGTGTGTGTGTGTGTGTGTGTGTGCATGTATGCGTGCCTTTGATTGTGTGTGGGGGTGGGGGCGGGGGGCCGCAGACTAAAATCCTGTTTGAAATTCAGATTAAAGCTAAAAATAATACCACTTAAATCACAACAACACAATATCACATATAAATAATGACTGAATAAACACACTCTCTCTCTCTCTCTCTCTCTCTCTCTCTCTCTCTCTCTCTCTCTCTCTCTCTCTCTCTCTCTCTCTCTCTCTCTCTCTCTCTCTCTCTCTCTCTCTCTCTCTCTCTCTCTCTTTTTCTTTCTCACTTACAAACGCAAATTCACATATTCCACAAAAAACATAGCTTGGTGTCTTTTTACAGCAAGCACACACACACACACGCACACACAAACACACACACACACACACACACACACACACACACACACACACACACACACACACACACACACACACACACACACACACACACACACACACACACACACACACACACACACAAGGCATCCACGCATACACACATGCACGCACACATACACACAAAAATATACAGACGCACACCTGCACACCTACACACATACACGCAGATTCACACACACCTACCCAAACATACACACGCCCCCTCTTGAGTCTCTACAGGAGGGATGTTTGTATCCGGGGGATTATCTGTGGCATTTACACTAGGGTGGAGACCCTCCCTGTGCCCCCTGCCCCCTCAAACCTCTCCATCTTAACCCCCCCCAAACCCCCTCCCTTTGCTCCCCCCACTCCCCCCTCTCCCCCCGCTCCTCCCTACCCTTCCTCCTCTCCTCCCTACTCTCCCCCTCTCCTCCCTGTTCCCTACTCTCCCCCCACTCCCCCCTCTCTTCCCTACCCTCCCCCCTCCTCCTCTCCTTCCCTCCCCCCCTCTCCTCCCTACCCTCCCCCTCTCCTCCCTACTCTCCTCCCTACCCTCCTCCCTACCTCTCTACCCTCCCCTCTCCTGCATTACCCTCCCCCTCTCCTCCCTACTCTCCCCCTCCTCTCCCTCCTCCCTACTCTCCCCCCCTCCTCCCTACCCTCCCCCTCTCCTCCCTACTCTCCCCCTCTCCCTCCCCTACCCTCCCCCTCTCCTCCCTACCCTCCCCCCTCTCCTCCCTACTCTCCCCCTCTCCTCCCTGTTCCCTACTCTCCCCCACTCCCCCCTCTCTTCCCTACCCTCCCCCCTCTCCTCCCAACCCTCCCCCTCTCCTCCCTACTCTCCCCCCTCTCCCTCTCTCCCTACTCTCCCCCCCTCCTCCCTTACCCTCCCCCTCTCCTCCCTACTCTCCCCCTCTCCTCCCTGCCCTCCCCCCTCTCCTCCCTCCCCTCCCCCCTCTCCTCCCTACTCTCCCCCTCTCCTCCTTACTATCCTCCTCTCCTCCCTACCCCCTCTCCTCCCTACCCCCTCTCCCCCCTCTCCTCCCCCCTCTCCTCCCCCTCCTCCCTGCTCCCTTCACTCCTCAGGAAGACACCAGCTCACAGCTCCAGCTGCTCAGCTTAGTCTTTAACTAAGCTGAGGTTTTAACTCAGTTTCCACACCTGATAGAATGTAAATGCCAACCAGCATCCGCAGGTTGAAAGGCGCGGGATGGTTGGCAGGGGTCTGCGCTGTGGGAGGTGGTCTCCGAGTAGGCACAGGAGGATCCGCTGGGTGGGGGGTTGCCAGAGCAGCAGCCAGGCGTGGGGAGAGGGAATGGGGAGGAGGTTTGTCCTCAAACAGACAGGTTGTGTTGCTGTCTAAACACCCATTAAGGACGGCTTCCTAAACAAATCTGGACAAACAGCTTTAGTGGCGTTGGCTTATTGTGAAAACCAACTGAGGAACACGTGCACAACAATAGGATTCACTGTTCAGCCTCATTGAGATGAGCAAGGCTTCAACACTGAAGGGGACAAAGATGTCCTTTCCAAACGTTACTGTATGGAATACTTTTTTTATGTCAGCATGGAAATAGTATTCCCTATTATCTTTAGTACAATAAACTATGACAACTGTCTATCATGCTTTTTGATTAGACAACGTTTTAAAAAAGCTATTCAGCCAGCAGGACATTTTTCTTGATTCGATCTCCATCTACTGGCCATGCTTTGTAATTACTACACAAACTACACAATACGTTGCACAAATCCCCATTGACAATCACATTTTCTCTTGAGGAAATCATTTGCTGCTTGCTTTTCAGATCAAGTCGTTGGTTTCCAACGCCGACAATCCAACAACGACATCCATTCATAAAATTTTAGATCTCCTTTTAAACCCTTTTTTTTGATAGGTATAACCCTACATAATACTGAGCCTTAAGGTAAAAACATCCTGGAACTTCCTGTCCAATAAAGAGTATGGAACTAACTTTTGTATAATGTCAAAGTTTAATGAGTCTGCAAAATCGAGACAAATTAACTGGTAATGAGGTACAGATGGATATGTCTGACCCGATGTCACCTCAATTAAAGAAATAAAAACGTGTATGCCCTAATTTAAAGGATTTAATTGCATTATGAAGAAACGGCAGTGCCATGGGAAGAATGTATTGTATTGTACAATTAAAGTATTGAACCTCACCATGAAATACTTTGGTGGTCGGTCTTCAAAAGACTAACTGTTTCTGAATGTCCCGACTGTACAAATCACTTATTTCATAACATTAAGTTGACGAAATTGAGTTCAATATATTTTCCAAAGTAAGTTCAATCTTCAACTAAAATGCTTATCTCAAAAGTTTTTCTCTCGAATATACTGAGAAAATGGATGTGTTACAGTTTTCGTGTCTAACAAGAAGTTTAAGTCTAACATAACTTAATATAAAATAATATATAAATACATTTTATATCTACTTTGATATAAAACAATATCGTTTTATATAATGATTAATTGTGTTCCTTATATCTGATTGCTTGATTTTAACTTTGACACCCCTTCTCAGTCAATCTGCTATATATCTGTGATTCTGTAAAGATGAAGTTACATTTGGCCAGTTTAAGTTTAGGTCCGTGTGGGGAAATTCAATCCAGCTGTTGTCCATCACTGTGTTCCAAAGACCCAATCCTGCACAGAGTTGCATCACATGGCAGAGAGCTGAAACATGGGTCAGTCCTTACGTCATCACTGTTCTTGGCAGCAGGCCTTGCTGCAGCTCAAAGGAGACCTCATGTCACATGACGCTATTAAACCACAGCAGAGCAAGGAGACACAACAACCATGTCTCCTCTCTTCACAAAATGTCAGAAATGGAAAGCTTCATTTAGTAGGAAGCATGTTTGTGGAGTCTCTAGGACATGAATATGCGCTGCCGGTTATAGCTTCTTTAAATGTTAAGAAAACATAAAATGTTGTTAACAGAAATAAATAATAGACATTTGAGTGGCTTTTAGTTTTTGTCCAGTTTGGGTCGCTACAATGCTACAATGCCTTTGCCTGTTTTAAATTCCTCAATGAATAAACCTCAAATGGTACGTAGAGTAATTATTACGATGTATTATCACTGAGGTTAGCAGAGAGGTCAGTGCGGCCCATCTGGAGAGTGAATCAGGGGTAAAGCCCCCCATGACTGGAATGATCAGATAAGCTGGAGGGGAGGAGCTGTTGGTAAAGCCCTTGATCAGCAGGGTGTCAGAGAGGGGCAGCATCACTTGTTTAACCAACACAGATGCTGCTGACGGACAGCTGCCGTACCCTGCTCACCGCGTCCTCTTCATGCCCGTACTTCATCAAACAGGGAAATAGTTGCATCATCCAAGGCGCTTTAAGGGATGGGGAATACATTGATTCAAACTGATCCGATCTTTACGCGTCACCCGCTTCAACATGAAGAATACTTGGAAGAAACGTGAAATTATGCTCAGTTTTTTTCACAGAAGGTTGCATCGTTATAGAACCCTAGACAGACATGATTTGGTTGCAAGTGATCCAACATTTTGGACCAGACTTAAGCAGGTCTGAATTGTAAATAATAGATGGAATGTTTTCCTTGAGAACTGTTTGCATGAGAAAACATCAAGAGATGGGTTCTCTGTTCTGTGAGGGTGTGATAGCACTAGGCCTGTTTGTCCCTGACGCGACCTTCGCAGTGCAGGTGTTGAGGAATGGGGCTGTTTACTGTGGCTTCTGGCGCCTTTTGGCACCTGAAAGCCTGAGGAAAACGAGGACCATGTTAAACGAGGGTCACCCCTGCCTTCACCTCCTCCCATCCTACACACACTTCTAGTCCCAAGCCACGGTTTTCCCCAAAACATTGCGATGCATAAAAAATCCTTATGGTAAGTAAAGACACAACCGTTTGATTACTTATTGCATCATAGTGCTTAGTATTATTTATTTTTTTATTACTCCATAGGAAGATATACCAACAGGAAGACACGGGAAAGTTGCAGAATGTTCTGGAAACAATTTGCTTGATGGCAAGAACTTTATGGCACTGGTCCCTTCTGTTCTCCAAACAAACCAACACCCCAACCAACACCCCCCCCCCCCCCCCCCCACACACCACCCCCACCCCGACCCCCCCCCCCCCCCCGCCTGCCCACCCTGTAATCAGCTGTGAAGACGGTGGCAACCTGGGGGGAGGAGTAGGAGGTGAGGGAAGGGAGGGAGGGAGAGGGAGGCGGAGGGAGGAGGTGGAGAGGGAGGGAGGTGGAGGGAGGGGGAAGGGGGGTGGGAGGAGATGGAGGGAGGGGCAGGGGGTGGGAGGAGAGTGGAGGGAGGGGGTGGGAGGAGATGGAGGGAGGGGGGAGGGGGTGGGAGGAGAATGGAGGGAGGGGGGGGAGGGGTGGGAGGAGATGGAGGGAGGGGGTAGGGCATGGGGCCCTGAAGCTTCCCCAGACTATATCAGACTTTTTTCACATGCTTCCTCATGAACACCAACATATGGTCTACAAATGTGTTTTATTTTTTTAGCAAACACATGCGATGTGCAATGTGATGCAAGACGGGTGTTGTGTTGAGACAGCTAACAGCTCCATGAAGGTTCTCCAGACTACATCTGACCTCAAAAGCACCACGACCTATCCTCAAATAAAATCTACTTCTGTCGTCCTTACTGTCCATTTGCACAAATCAAAACTCTGTGTGTGTTGTGTGTGGGTTAAGAGTTCTGTTTTTTCTGTAGAGATAATTCCGAGTAAATGTTCACTGTATTATCAACTCATGCAAAGGTTCAGTGTCTAAAATGAATTAAGTTATAGGGGAAACACATGTTGTATGTGATGCAACCCATGTGTTGTGTTGAGTCAGCTAACAGCAATATCATCTTATAGCAGAGGGTGTCGTGTTTTCACTGGCACCACTTTGACAGACAATAGATCCGATTCTATCCTGTTCTTTATCCTATTCAAACCACTGCAGGAAGGTTTGCTAAACTGATCTCAGAGCAGTTGCAACCAAATCTCAGTTCTCCCAGCCTCTCGACAAAAGTGGGAGGGGTGGGATATCCCAGAACACGGCTTCCGGGGGAAATATGACCTCATTTGAATAACCCAGTCCCACTTCTAGAAGTTTCTCTAACAGGGTATAAAAGGAGGACTCGAGCTCGAACCGTTACTCAAACCCTGCACAAACATAGCCCAGAGAAGTACCCTGCAGATCTGTACCAGGTAAGAATCTAAAACCTGAACATGCTTTACAGCGTTTACATAGGAGGGGAATTATCTTTGAAAAGGCTTGGTTTGATTTTTTCCTCCCATGTTTTAAAGTTCTCAAATGCTTCTTTTTTTTTTATAGACTTCAGATTTCCAAATTCAGAGCGAACATAAAGTACAGAAAACACCTTCCTTGAATAGAAAAGAGTTTGAAGAAAGAGATTTGAGTGGTTTCTGGACACCTTCTTTCATGATAATGCCATCTCTTTGCCTGTTTGATGTTACTTTTAACACTAATTGAATGCATACATAATCACAGTACTATCATGGAAATATGGAACCAGATAAACCAATAAATAACCTAAATATTTAGCTTGGGGGCAGAGGAAGGGTTAAACTCAAGTCCTAGTTCTGGAATGTGGAACCTGCACCACTGTGGCGTCTCTGATAGGATGAACATAGTTTTTTTATGTCTACTAGCCAATGGAAAACGGTTGCTTCTGCAGGATTATGCAATCATGCATGATGAGTAAAACTGTTGGAGCTGTAGTTGAAGTAACAACTGTGTCAAATTTGGTAAAAGAAAAACTTTCAATGAAAAATAGCAGAACTGAATACCAAATCTAATTCTCCGTATAAGCCTGAATAATGTTGTAATGCCTGCTTTTCGGAGATCACTATATGCACCTCTTGTCTTTCAGAATGAAAATCACAGACATCAATATGAAAACTTTGCAAGGTATATAAACCCAATGTTTATTCCTGCTGCAATACCAGAAATAAAGACTAAAGAATGGGGTTCAGTAACCCACACAAACCATAGGACTAGATGTGAGGTGAAACAAAGTCACCGCCCAGGAGATGATCAAGGACACAACAGCGCTTCTGTTTTGTAACCTCAGGCGATGAGTTGGGGAATCTTTCAATAGTTGGGGGGGGGGGGGGGGGGAGCTTGAACTTGTCAAAACATGCTCTGCTGCTGGGTAATCAAATGAGATCACAAAGGAAACAGCCACAGGGAGGATCCCAAGAATATCATACTCATCCAAAATATATTCATCTTTTCACCTCGCTTTGTGTCTCGACTCAATGAATAGTGAGCAGACAGGCACCATGTCTCACCCATGCACCCCCTAGTGAGTGAAGGTTAACTCTGCAGCGTGCTGAACCTCCGGCTGGCTGCTTGCGTGGCAAGTAGTCCTGCCCGGAACCAGTGGAAACTTCCACCGTGGGAGCGCAGCCAGTCCACAGAGTGTGGGGGTGGTGCTTCAGAGCTCTTGTCTTGAGTTTGCTCGAAAAAAAAAGGCAGTGCGATCGGAAAAGAATCTCTTTTCCCACTGCATTGCTTTATGATCCGCACACACACACACACACACACACACGAGCGCAGGCATGCACGTATGGACTCACACAGACACACCGAACACACGCACAGGCACACACACACACATACACACACACGCACGCGCACACACACACACACACACTCGCGCAGGCATGCACGTATGTATTCACACAGACACACCGAACACATAACGAACACACACACATGCACACGCACACACACATACACACACACACATGCACACACACACACACACGTAAGCCCTGAGTTGCATCCCATTGTGTTTCATCTTCTTCCCCTCCCCTTGCTCTTCCAGGTCCGTGTAGCTACATTCAGAGCCCGACAGGATGTGGATGACGAGCGCTTTAGCCCTGTGCCTTCTGGCCACGCTGGCCTCCGCAGACGACAGGAAGCTGAGCAGCCACGCCACCCTGCTGGCTGACAACAGCGCCGACCTCGCTTTCAGGTGGGATGCTGTAATCTAACAGGATTCTATATTGCAGTCTCACACTCATGCTTAGTTATCATCATTGATTGAACCATCCATTCATCCATACTTCCTATTTGGCTGTCATTAGAATATCCAGCCTATGTTTTTGCTTCTTTCTTGGTCTGCGTAGACTCTACCACAACATGGCCCAGGACAAGGGCACGGGGGACAACATCCTGGTGTCCCCCGTGGTGGTTGCCTCCTCCCTGGGGGTGCTGGCCCTGGGGGCCAAGGCTGCCACCGCCTCCCAGGTCAAGACCGTCCTGAAGGCCGACGCCCTGAAGGACGAGCACCTGCATGCAGGCCTATCCGAGCTGATGTCAGAGGTACGAACCAGCCAATAGGGGACAGGCACTGACTCAAATGGAGGCCGATCAATATCAGTCAATTGTTTAATTCAATCAAAACAATCTATTTTTCTTCATTTTTATTAGTTAAGACATTTGTTAACATGGCATGACTTATCTAATTACTATTACACATATTCATCATTTGTGCATGTGTATGTCTGTGTGTGTGTGGTGTGGTGTGTTGGAACGTTTAAGGTGAGCGATGCCAAGACACGAAACACCACCTGGAAAATCAGCAACCGCCTGTACGGCCCCAGCTCCGTCAGCTTTGCCGACGCCTTTGTGAAAGACAGCAAGAAGCACTACAACTACGACCACTCCAAGATCAACGTGAAGGACAAGAAGAGCGCGTTGAACTCCATCAACGAGTGGGCCGCCACCTCCACCAACGGCAAACTGCCCGAGATCACCAAAGACGTGTCCAACGCGGACGGAGCCATGCTCATCAACGCCATGTTCTTCAAACGTAAGGAAACAAACCATTCATCCATTGTCATTAAAACTAACGTCATATGTTTTCTAAAGCATATACACTGTTTGTTCAGCATTGTCGATCAAAGCATTCTGCACTCTTTTTTTTGTCCAAATGTTTGAAAGTACACATATTCTTATTGTTTCTCATAGCTCACTGGGACGAGATGTTCCATGAGAAGATGGTGGACAGTCGTAGTTTCATGGTTACGCGTTCCTTTACCGTCGGAATTCCCATGATGCATCGCACAGGTAGCGCTCTCCCTGCCGTTCAACCTTCATCTCTGCATGCATCTCAACACAATTAATCCAACCCGTATTCTTGGATGACTGGCTCCATGGGGTTTTGGACTCCTGCCAGTATCACCTGAATGACCCCCTCTCCGCTCCACAGGTCTGTATGACTTCCACGAGGACACGGAGAACCGGCTGTTTGTGCTGAACATGCCCCTGGGCAAGAACCAGGCCTCCATGATCCTCATCATGCCCTACCACCTGGAGCCCCTGGAGCGCCTGGAGAAGCTGCTGACCCGGGAGCAGGTGGACACCTGGGTCAGCAAGATGGAGAACAGGGCCGTGGCCGTCTCCATGCCAAAAGTCAACATGGAAGTCAGCCACAACCTGCAGGTAAGTCCACACAAATCTAAAAATCTGTTTAAAGAGAGGAAGAAAAGGGAAAAGTGTGATGGTATGTCAAGAAAGGGCAATTCAATCAAGGGCCAACAGATGTTTTGGTTTATCGTCAGCAATTCCCCTTCTTCCTTTCTAGAAACATCTCGCAACCCTGGGGCTGACCGAGGCAGTGGACAAGGCCAAGGCAGACCTGTCTAACATCACGGGCAAGAAGAACCTGTACCTGTCCAACGTGTTCCATGCGTCGGCGCTGGAGCTGGACACCCTGGGGAACCCCTTCAACACCAGCATCTTCAGCAGCGAGAAGCTGAGGAACCCGCGGCTGTTCTACGTGGACCACCCCTTCATCTTCCTGGTTAAGGACAACAAGAGCGGTGCCATCATGTACATCGGCCGCATGGTGAAGCCCAACGGGGACAAGATGCGGGACGAGCTATAATCCACGCCTGGAGGGCTTTGTGAGATTTTTTTGGCATCTGTGGTCTGTGGTGTTTGTTTTGTAGGTCTAATCCTGGCAGGCAAGTTTTTGCTGTTACTCAAGAGCACATTCCAGTGGTTCCCCAATTCAAACACGACCCCCAGGGAACCGTGTGCGTGTGTGTTTTAGGATGAAGGAGCCGTACCTACTGGTTACTCTTTCATATGTGCTGGGTCTACGTTTTAACAACATTGTGTCACCCTCCAGGTTCTTCGTATCTGAAACGTGCACCTACCAATGGCAATTGGCATGACAGACAGCATGCTTATATGATCGCTCTATACCTACAACACCATTGTTTCCTCCATACACCCTGGTATTGAACAGTACTGGTTAGGCTGTGATCTCAGTTTTTCTTGGATCATCTTTAACGTTTAAAGGAAAAAGGGATATGCACATAAGCAAATATCCTAGAAAGAGAATCCTCTGTTAATCTGTGATCTGCACTGAATTGCTCCTTTGCAGTAGTTGCATGCAATTGAGCCGGGTTTAAACTATGCAAACATGCCAACCATACTGTTATATATTATCTATTAGTATTATTATTATTATTATTATTAGGCTACTCAATGTGTCCTCCCAAACCTCTGTTGGATTATTTGATCATTTGTTAAGTATCTTTTTCACCGTTGTCACCTTTTACAATAAAAAAATACAACAAAATGTAGGCCAAAATGTATGGGTCCAATCAGTCAAACTTGTTTCATCCAAGCTACAGCATCACAGGGCAGTATCTTGACGAAGGCCTCACTGCAAAGTCAACATCAGAGCATGCAAAAGATTACAATCTTTCCAGTCCACTGGCAGATAAGCATTTCTCTCATATCTGACATGTTGGGATAAAAACAAAATGGGGGAATTTTGTGTTAGTAAAAGTAGGCCGTGGCCAATTTACCAAAATAAACCCTGGCCTTTTTGTAACATAGCAGACCCTTCAGACACGCAGAGGAACAGAGACCAATGGCATTTGGAGGGATAGGATCTCCTGGTGTCACCGTGTAACTCATTTTCTAATAAGAGAAGCGTTCCATTGCGCCCTCTTCTGGCATGACGAAGGAATACAGCATCAAATGATGAACGCCACCACGGTAGAAATTTATTTGTTATATAGGTTACTATTGTTATACCCAATATACACTTCTTAACAGTTTGCTTGTCGTTAACAAATACACAATAATGAACAAGTTAACAAATAGGAAAATGCTACAATCCATCCATTACATACGTGTCCAAGGGGCTTTTCCCACACCACGCTAAGTTGTTGAGTAGGCCTACCAATTAAAATGTGTAATGGAACCGCTAGACTTCTAATGAAAATGCACATTTTAAATATAACTAAACAATCAACAATTAAAATTATAACTTTCTTTAATTTGAATTAAATATTGACACTTTAATATAACAGGTGAACATTTCAGTCTTTAATTTTTCCTTAAACAGTTGCAAGCAGAAACACTCACGTTCCCTAAATGGCCAACCCGGTCTCACGAAAATACATGACACTGTCACGTTATTTTAATCTATTGTTCGTGATCAGGGACACGTATTTTCAAAATTTTCGTGTCAAAAAGCACAATTTTCAAACGGTCATGGCAACGTCCGCTCGGACACTGGACTTGCGAGGCATCGACGCAGACTTTCATTCACATAGCCAAGAACAAGACAAAGGCGAAAGTAGAAACGGGTGGCCAAAAGCTGTCGTATTGTTAGTTATCACAGACTATTTTAAGTAGAAACGGGTGGCCAAAAGCTGTCATATTGTTAGTTACTACTTTCGCCTTTGATTCTGAGAAATTGTAACAATTCACGGATATATTAAATGCAGGTGCGCTGCTCTGTAGGCAAACCGCGAAGGAAACAAGGGTAGCTGATTCATCTGTTCATTTTAGAATGGTAGGCTATGTCTTGATGTTTATTCTACCTAGCCACCTATTGTCTTGTTCTTGGCTATGTGAATGAAAGTCCGCGTCGATGCCTCGCAAGTCCAGTGTCCGAGCGGACGTTGCCATGACAGTTTGTAAATTGTGCTTTTTGACACGAAAATTTTGAAAATACGTGTCCCTGATCACGAACAATTGAAAAATAACGTGACAGTGTCACGTATTTTCGTGAGTGAGACCGGGTTGAAATGGCGGCCTAAAGCAAGAAGCTCCAGTGTGACAATAGATCGTGCCTTGTACTATGAGTGCAGACATGAAAAGCTGTATCAAGTCGTTTTTTGGGGAATTTATTTACTAACCTATACTAGTTGGATTCATTATTTATAATGATTTATAAAATATATATATATATATATATATATATATATATATATATATATATATATATATATATATATATTATTTATAATATATATAATATATATATATATATATATATATATATATATATATATACATTTCTGTAGAATATTCTTACTGGCTGCAAGAATAGAAGAAGAGAAAAATTGTTCAACCCTCACCTGTCAATCACCTGTTTTCAAACAATTGGAAAAATATAGTTATCAGTGTAACAACTATTGGGTCCATATAAATTATTACCAACCCTGCCATCTTCTGTCTATTATTTTATGAACAACACCAATAGAGGTTTGTTTGTCATATACAGAAGAAGACTTCTCCTCCTATCCAAGAGGGCTAAATGTGCATGAAGCTCATTGCCACACAAATTAAATACCTAACTAGTGCCTTATCCATCACCACCTTGTCCTGTCCAATAACAACCCTGGGAACATCTAAGACCAACTTACATACAAATTAAACATTATTTAACATGTGAGGCGTGTGGTGTGACGTCCTGTGCCAGGCTCTCTGATTACTGGGACTCAGGTGACCACGCGGTGGTCAAATACATGCAGGGAGGAGCATAAGAGTTTGTTCTTCACTGAGAGAGAAGAGCCCTCAGGCTTTCTCTGGGGCTCCATGGGCGGCTAACGCAGTGAGCCTCATTACATTAGTGCTGTCTCATTGTGCTGTGCTAGCGGGCAGCAGATTAGCCACACAAAATAAAATCCTATTAAAGAAGTCCATGCTAAGCCAGGGTGAGCAGGCTGGGCTGGGATAGCATGTCCTCTGCGGGGCCTCTTCCCGTAGTCCCAGTGTCTCTCTCTCTCTCTCTCTCTCTCTCTCTCTCTCTCTCTCTCTCTCTCTCTCTCTCTCTCTTCGTCTCTTCTCTCTCTCTCTCTCTCTCTCCTCTCTCTCTCTCTCTTCTCTCTTCTCTCTCTCTCTCTCTCTCTCTCTCTCTCTCTCTCTCTCTCTCTCTCTCTATTGGCATGGCTCCATCTTCTCCTTTTTGTTTCTTCCTATTCCTTGCTCTGCTTCTCCCGATCAGGTCTTTAGCTTGTCCTCCCTCTTGGCCTTGCGAAAGATCGTCTTTATCTCCTCCGTCACCATCTGCTGCCAGTTGTCCCTGGGAAGCACAGACGGAATGTTAGAACTCATCCCGTTTGGCGTTTTCTTGAGGAAAACTCGTTCAAAGACACAGACACACCATTTTCCTGCATGCAGAGGTTACACAAAACACAGAGTAAGCCACAGAGGACATGCAGGCCAAATGAAAGGTGGTCATTTTTAAAGTCAACTAGCTACAGAGAGTGTTAATGAACTTAATGAAAAGAAAAGCTTTTTACCCAATCTGGTTTAAAAGATGCAGAAGCTGACAAGATCGAGAGATTAACGAGACGAGATCAAGAGGCAATTATCTTGAGCACATGCTCTGTGTACGTGCATGCGTGCTTAGGTGTATACGCGCAAGCAGATCAGTGAGCATGCAAGCATCTGTGTTTGTGCATGCAGGTGTTGTGTGCAATTGTGCAATTTGGTGTGCATACACATACACATTGGTGTGTGTGTGTGTGTGTGTGTGTGTGTGTGTGTGTGTGTGTGTGTGTGTGTGTGTGTGTGTGTGTGTGTGTGTGTGTGTGTGTGTGTGTGTGTGTGTGTGTGTGTGTGTGTGTGTGTGTGTGTTTGTGTTCATTAAAGCCAGATGAGGTACGAAGCCACAGCGCCACAAGCCACAGACGAAAATCACAGCAACCACAGCGACTGTTCCACCACCATCCCCGGCTGCTCCAGACATAGTCACTACCTGCCATTTTGGTTATACTCGGCTCAAGCCTTTTTCTCTGCTTTCTTTTTCCTGTACGCAGCTATTTCCTCAGGTTTCAGTCCGTGATTGTCTTCCCTGAACCCATGGGTGTCATGAGTTAGAGATTGCATTGTAGTTATTTTAGACTTAATAAAAATAAACAGAAATGCAGTATAAACCGAAAAAACGAACGAAAAACACCTGTCAAGAAATGTTTAAAAATGCAGTAATGTCACCAGAGAACTAAAATAGCTTGCAAGAGAAAGATAGCTCAGAGGAGAATCACCTTATCAATTTTAATAATGTATTGGGGGTCCATTTTAATGCCAATTTTGGTTGAACAGAATTTCCAGGTCCTTATTGTCCTGGTTGAACATCAATCCTTGGTCCATTTTCCTTTCCACGCATAACAAGGAACAATCAATGCCATTCTGGGTCTTACCCTGGATGATGTCTGGAGGTTTTGGACATAAGGCTTTGCACAAAGTTTTTGCCTTCCCAACCAACCTAGTACGTCTCTTCGATGCCTTTACCCTGGTAAAGGTAAAAAGCATAAGCATAAGTGAAATCCTCTGTGTGGAAGATTTATCCAGGGTATTTTCTCTCACCCTTAGGGGAGAATGAGTGGTGGCATTTCACCTTTAGCTCCGTCTTGCCTCGAAGATCGATCTTATAACCCTCATTGAGGGAATTTAGGATGTTCACCGTACTAATGTTCACGTGGATTCTATAAGCTGTGGTGGGGAAAGAGAGGAAACAACACAACATCTTAGAAGACTCAAAACAAAGACGGATGGAATGTGGGAGACAGAAACACAAATAAAGGGAAATGTATTGAACGGGAGGAGAGGCAATACGAGAGAAGGCTTGGAAAGGCACCCACGCAGCCCAGTGGATTCCATACGAGACGCAGTGTTCACAGTGTCTCCGAAAAGGCAGTACCGAGGCATGGTGAGGCCCACAACGCCCGCCACACAGGAGCCTTGGGACAGACAGACACACATACACACACACACCACACACACAACACAACACCACACACCACCCCACACACACACACACACACTACTCAAATCACACTCCACAACTCCACGCACATACTCACACGCACACACACACACAACACACACACACATCCACACAA
>OLKM01001809.1:85000-103938 GCA_900291075.1 Melanogrammus aeglefinus | reverse complement strand
CCTGGAACTCTGAAGCTTAGTTCCAAGGTTACATGAAAAAGCGAACTAAAATTAAAAATTGAGCACATGCCAAAACACGACGAGTCGGATGTGTAATGTCAGAATAATGGATTTTCCTTCATGGTTAGCGGACTCAGCTCACAAGTGACCATAGGCTCAGGCCGAGCCCAATCTCACAGGGGCACAGAATGGCGCGCGTCGTGATGAAACTCAACAAGTCCTGAGCTAAGACTTTTGATAAGCTATGACGAATTCCATTATATTCTTAGGTTGCACACATCGTAGCTTCTCATTATTCCTGACTCTTTTGCCGATTATAGACAACACAGTTTGGTTTATACAATATGCACCCTTATATTACTTGTGTTCCGTATCTGGCCCTAAACACAGAAGCTTCTGATCTCCTCAGGGTTTCAGCCTCGGGGACTCTGTTATTGCAACAGATGGTCCCAATAGCCCTGGTCTCTGGCTTTGCTTCCCCACTGCTGTCCAACACATCCTCTAAGTCCCTACTTCTAGGGGGCTTTCCCTCCCCACCCAACATGCATGCCACCAGGACGTGTATGCACACTGTTTACCTTCGAGCGCGGGCGCGTGGATGGCAGAGGACTATGGTAAATGGAGGTCAGATCTGACCCTGCTATTGCGTTTGATTCTTGTTTTTTTTTATGTTTTTGCTGTTTTTTTTCATGTAACGTCAGTACTATTTTATGATGTTTCTGGTGACCCTTGCCTTGTCGTGAGAGTTTAATTGGGCAGAACAACCACGTTTTATTCCACATTTGATAATAAAACACATTGGCCGCGTCCATTACATTACGTTACCACAATAAGGGCATCCTAAAAGAGTACGATCATAAGAGTACTAAGTAATAAGGAGAGCGATTCCACGCTGTGGTGCAGCAGGGTTTGGACTGGGCAAACGAGGTTTGACCAGTGTGCAATCGCTTTTTGTCGTGGTGACTATCAGGCTCACGTTTCTAGCGTGAAGGTTTTAAGGAGATTATTTGAGGTAAATGAAAGGCATTAAGGAACCTGCTTTCATTCCGAAACAAACTGATCTTGGAGGAGTCATTTTGGAATTATGTGCTTTGTTGTGTGGGCTGCTACAGGTGCGCTGCTGTGTGCCTTCTCCACCAATACTCTGTCGCATCAGTTAGTAGTTATTCCATAGTTTGGTATGTAGGCCGTCGGCGCAGCAGTTGTGATCATTAGACAGGAGCGTTCAGTCAACCGTAGCTTGATATTCCTCGTTAGACACGTCGATGCACGGATCTAATATTGCAAATTCGCAGACTTTCGGTTTATAGTAAGCCTTGTCAGGCGCTCATAGAATGAATATTAGTTTCTGAGCACTAAAGACAGTTTATGCGTCGTGTTTTTTCTAATATATATGAGCCTATGCTTGTTAACTAACTATTGTATTCATATTACTGGGTCTTGCCAGCTTTTTGGACCATCGTGTTAGATTGCTTCTTTGACACCCTGGTTTTCATATTTTCCTTTTTCCTAGTGATGCCTCCCAGACCTGGTGCGGTGGTAACACAATTGAGTGATGTGAGTCTGACTAAACTATTAGTGTGTGGTTGTACGTGTGCATTCACTCAGTGTAGTGTCTTGTTAACCATGATGCAGTGTGTAGTGTGTGTGTGTGCGTGGTAACTATGTGTGTATTTTGTATGTAACGCATGTGCGTGTGTGTTTGGCATAACTGTGTGTGTGTAACCATGGTGTTGTGATGGCTTTGTTGTGTGTTGTGTGTGGGCGTTAAACGCATTGTGTGTGTGTTGTGTGTATATATGCTGTGTGTGTGTTAATGTGTGTGTGTAACCATGTGTGTGTCTGGTTGTTAACCATGAGTGTGTGTGTGTGTGGTTCAACCATGGTAGCGAATGTTCGTGTGGTTTAACCATGTCAGGTGATTGCGTACTCGTGTTGTATGGCGCGTGTGTGTGGTTTTAACCATGTTGTGCTGTAGTGTCATGCTTTATATACCATGTATTGTGTAGTGTGCAATAAACTGCTGTGTGTGAATGTGTGTGTGATGGGTCTTGGTGCGTGTTTGTGTGTCTTTAGAAGCTTTCTAGTCCGTGTGTTCCGTTTGGTTGTTGACTTTGCAGTGCAGTAGCGCTCGTTGTCAGGGAAACGCTTGTGATTGCGGCGGCCAGAGCAGCCTGTCAAGCGCGTGTTCCGCCCTCCCTGCCACTGTGACCCGAGCCTGTTAAGAGGGCCGGCCTTGTTTTAGGGGACCCCTGCTGCCATGGGATATGCAGGGGAGCTTCTTCTGCCTGGCTGCCTAGTGTATGAAACACACTAGTCACACACACGCACACGTACACAGACGCATGCTCACTACACACGTCTACGCATACCATCTATCCTTCTGTTCAGGCACAGCAGGTCACGATTCACACAAAGCAAAACGCACACACGACATGCAACCGTACAGGGACGCTAGCACACGGCACACACAGCAGACATCAGCAGGATCTATTACAGGTTCAGCACACAACACCCACACAAACAAACACACACACACACGCACACACACTAACATATACACAACTACCACACAACACGCTATGTGCACACATGCACAGTACTGCAGAAACACACATATATATACCAAACACATACACACATCTATACATTGGGTGTTATGACATAAGCAAAATAGCTGCCAAACATATTAGTTAGTGTGTTCAACATGCACCACGCTCATATATTCTTGCACACACTTCACCAGAAATCCACAACACATTACCATTTATCCATGAGTGGCACACACGATAACACAACACAACCTCTACATAACATAGAGTATATACTACATACATACACAGACACACACACACGATAGTCCAAGTCGACTGTGCCTGGATGCCTCAGACACAGAAAACCATGTGTATTTACAGCAGTGTTTAGGAGGGAAGGAAGGAAGAAGAGTCAAGTTACCGTGCAGACACTTGGAAAGAGATATAAAGAGCTGGAGCCAAAGCCAGAGTGAGGAGGGGGTAAGAGAGCAGTTACAGGGCAGTTCAGTGCGAGAGGAGGTAGCTATAGTGTTAGAGCAGAGAGAACGAGAGAGAGACGAGAGAGAAGACTGGAGAGAGAGAAGAGAGAGCGATGGAGAGAAAGAAGAGAGAGAGCAGAGAGACGAGAACGAGAGAGGAAACAGAGAGAGCTAGGGTGGATGACGAGTTACAGAGAGACATGGAGAGACAGAGAGTAGTCAGAGAGAGATGAGATAGAGAGCGAAGAGACAGAGAGCGAGAGACAGAGACAGAGAGAGTAAGACAGAGAGAGTTCTCTCTTCTCTCCTTGTCTGCTCTCTGTCTCTACTCTGCACTACTCTCCTCTGTCTCATATGTATGTTGTACTTACAATTTCCCCTACAATCTGTGTCAGTGGGTGTTGCACCGAGAGCAGGGAGAGAGAGAGAAAGATAAAGTCAGAGAGAGAGACAGCAGAGAGAATGAAGAGAGACAGTAAGAGCACGTAGATGAAAGAAAGAAGAGCAGGAGCGAGAGCAGAGAGAGAGAGAGCAGAGAGAGCAGAGAGAGAGAGAGAGCCCCAGTAGAGGAGAGAGAGAGAGAGAAGTAGAAGAGGGATTGCTAAATGGAGGTTCGTAAGCTTATTGTAACCAAAGCACACTATGTGATTTATTGACACTTATTCCATATCGAGCTATTGACAGATACGTTCACGTGTGGGCCCTTCGCAGAAATGATGTGGTGTATGTTGTGTGAGAGGACGAGAAGAGAGAGATCTATGGAGAGAGAGAGAGAGGACAGGAGAGAGAAGCAGAGTAGAGAGTAAGAGAGATGAGAGAAGGAGAGAGAGACGAGAGAGAGAGAGAAGAAAGAGAGAGAGAGAGAGAGAGAGAGAGAGAGAGAGAAGAGAGAGAGACTAAGAGAGAGAGAGGATTTGCTAAATGGTATCAGAGGCTGTATGACCAAAAAGCACATAGGTGTCTATTACACTTAGTCCATGGTATCTCCTGACAGATACGTCTGCACATTTTGGTCCCTCAGAAATGTTAGTGTGTCCCATGAAGCCTTGTCAACGTAAACCATGTTTGAGGCCTGGCCAGCGGAGTGTTCTGAAGAAAGAAGAAGCTCCTGAATGAGCCGTGTGGCAGGCGACGGTGCAGTCCTATCTGTCTGCTGCAAACCATCTACACGCGCTGGAAAAAATACCGTCTCCACATTTAAAGAGCTGGCTGTGGTCAGTGTGGGTGGCCTCATCTGTCCCCCGCGCCACACACACTAACATTACACACACATTTGAGAGCGTGCCCTGCATTTCCTCCTCTTTATGTGATGCAGCCAGGGTTATATACCAGCCAGTCAACATGGCAGCCATATGCTAAAAACACAAAATGCTTTGGTTTGCCTCTTCCTTTGCCTGAATACTGTTACATTATTTTGGTTTTTGTGTGCCCACACTTTTGACATGACTCTCCTGTCTCTTTCACCCCACCTCACTGTACAATAATAAGCAATGTTTTTGTATTTATTACTCTTAGTGTCGTCTACTTATATCATTGCCCTCCAAAATACCTCTAGCCAAAAACAGGACAACAAATACGTATGAGTCTTGAACATCTACAGGGATTTTAGATTTTAATTAGTTATCAATCATTCGCAGACCCAAAGATTGCCTCCTTACTCATTATATTGGTTAGAGCTACAACTAATCCAGAGCCAGCCTTGGTTACCCACATAGGGGCCAATAGAGCCACATCAATGGACGTCCTTTAACCAGGTGCTTGTTTAATGCCACTCTAATTGTTATTCTCCTTGTCTTGTCTGACACGTTCTTGGACACGGACCCCTACTTGAAAACACAATTTCTTTTTCTTTATTTTTTTACCCTTGTAACGTTTGTTATTGTGTCTCTACAAATTCTTTTGCTCAAGGTGAAGTCTTGCTCTGAAATCCTACAATCTCAACCACCATTTAACCCAAATCTCTTTAGATATCACCTAAGCTAAGCTTTCTGTCGTCTAGCACAACACACTTAGCCTGGCATACTCCTGGCATTTCCACCGTTTCCTTCCTGCACCACAACTGTTTCGCCAGATTTTAGAGTATTGTGTAGGTGTGTTTGCTAATTGTTTGGGGTGTGCTAGAGGAGAGAGAATGTGTGTGTATTCTTTTGGAATCCCCCTTCCACAGCAACCTGCCCTCAGCAAACTGCAGGCATGTTTCCAACCCTCAGTCTCTGTTCTGCCGCAGACCAGAGGTTGAGCGTGGGGCTTCTTTCCCACCTCCATGATAGAGACCACCATCCCTTATAGCGCTAGAAGCAGCATATACCACGCAAGACTACACACAACCCTTGGTGATGCAGCGTTGGTGGAGCAAAAGTAATCCAGTGTGTTGTACTTGGTAAAGATGTTTGAGGGAATCAACATGGGGGTTTCACATTTTGGTCACATTTTAGTGCCAGTGACTCCAGCAGGTAGAGCAGGTTGCCTGGTAAGTGGAAGGTTGCCTAGGTGTAGTTTGATTTCCCGGCGTCTTCCAAGTCAAGGGTTGAGAGGTGTGTTGAGGGCAATATATTGTAAAGCTCTCTCGAAGAAGACCACGACTCAATATAGGGAAAGTGCAATATATATAAATATATTGCAGTCCATTTAACCTTTTGAGATGCACTTGATTCTATCCATCTGTCATGTTGTAAGTATAAAGTAACATATGGGACCACACCTCTCTTTGCAATGATGGAGTGGCTTGATAGTGATTGAGGACAGATTTGATTTGAAAGTCACAACTGACTAATTTCTTGCACGCAAGTGTAACCAGGGTTTTTTTAGTGAGAAGTGAAATGTTGAACGTTAGTAAAATATGATGATGTTTGATGCATTGTAAGACGCTGCAAATATATATATTGTTTTGATGTGGGTTTTTATGGATGCAGCGTGATTTGCTTGGGCGTAGGTCATTGTGACAGAGGGGGACCAATGGTAGCAGCTGCAAAAGTGCTCATGTGGGTATAATGAAGGAAGTGAGGGCCAAAGGAAAACAGGTGAATGAGGGTGGCAGTAGGCCACATTTGCAGCCAAACCTCCACCCTCATTCACCTGTTTTTCCCTTGGCCCTCACTTCCTCTCATATATACCCCACATGAGCACTTTGCAGCTGCTACCACTGGTTCCCCCTCTGTCACATGACCTACGCCCAAGCAATAATCAAGCTGCATCCATAATTAACCCATTCAAAACAATTATATATTGCAGCCTTACAATGCATCAAACATCATCATTATTTACTAACGTTCAACATTTCACTTCTTTACACAAGCAAGCAAGCACACGCATGCACGTACAAACATACCTAACCTAATTTCCACGTGTCATGAAAAGCTGATGCCAATACTTAGTTGTTTTCCATGTTCATGATTTTTCATTCACATCTCTCTGTCTCTGTCTCTCTCTCTCTCTGTCGCTCTCTCCCTCTCTCTCGTCCTTTCCCGGCCTCCTTCTCTCCTCTCCTCCTTCTCTCTTCGCCATCAGTTCGGCGATGGAACTGCAGCAGGTCCCGCTGTGGCGAGCAGAGGTTGTCGCCTGGACAGTCTGTGCTCCTGTGCTCGTGCTACGACTGCTTGTGCAAAAGGGGGACTGCTGTGTTAACTACAAGAGCCAGTGTCAAGGGTGTGGCTCTGACCTCAGCCTCGCCCTCGAGTACACGACACACACGACACACTGCAGACGCGAGCGCACGCACGCAACGCAACGCACACACAGCACACACACCACACCGCACACATGCGCACACACACGCGCACGCCACACACACACACACCACACACACACACCACACACACACACAACACACACACACACACCACACACACACACACACACACACACACACACACACACACACACACACACAACACACACCACCTACCGGATCCAAAAACAGGTCCCCTGTGGCATCATTGGAAAACATGAAGAGTAACATTCAAAACATAAGAAAGTCCAAATGCAAAACATGTGTACACATAACAATAAAAGAACAAAGGACGTATTGGATTGATGAGCATTTTGTCTCAACAACACAGAGGACAGCTTATACTTCCTAGACAGGGTGAACCAAGGACAACACAGGCAAGGAGAACAGATGAGCACATATTAAGCAAGACTGAGGTGGGCTGGGTCCCCCCCCCCAGAGTGCTGAGAGTGCTCAGACTGCCTGCTGGGTATAGGGTGAGCTCCACTGGTGTGTTGAACAGTCCCCGGAGGAACACGGAGGACTCCTTTCCTCTCTGTATTCCGGTTCACTTCTGCCTTGACATTTACGAGTGTGAAAACAGCAGGGGGACTCGTACAATACATCATTTGCAAATGATGAAGATCTCCAGATGGCACTGCGTTCTGGCGGTCTATAGAGAACCACGGAAGCAGAACAATCAATCACGGTGCGGACATCCACCAGGGCGTAGCTCTGGTGGCTAACACCTTTTGCTGTCATATCTCAAGCTGTGTGAGAGAACATTGCTTCACTTTCTTCAACTGGAGATACCGTTAGACATTTCACAAGCCGTTTCCTATTTATTTTTTTAAGCACGCCATCGGCTTGGTCTTGCCGTGCCCGAAATAGACCTATGAGTCAAGGCACATGTTCCATGCCTCAAGCTGAACATATGTACTCCTCTAAGATCCTTTTTTTTTTGTTGCCCATCTGTAAGATGTTTGCGCCAAGTAGTTCCCTCTCTTGGCTAACCTCGTCTGGTCCCACCCTAGTAAACGGTGAAACCAAAGCTTCACCAGGGAGAGACATCTTCTGAGGAATGCAGAAGCTGTGTTGTCACCCCTCCCGTCTTCAGTCATGCCGTGACCACAAAGAACAATGCTCCGCTCTCTACAATGTTTTACTGCTCATCAAAAGTCAAACGAAGTGGTTGCTTTAGTTACACTGTCGCCCGTAATGTTTTCCTAAAAATCTGAACGTGGTACATTCTCCTTTTCAAGCATATTGCTAGAAAAGTTCTAAAAAGAACCCCAATGGACTGTATTATCTGTTATGAGTAGTAGTGTCCTGCTCGTATACATTAATCTTGAGAGAGGCATCATCGCTGACCTCTAACCCTCCCTCTGACCCCTAACGCTCCCACTGACCCCTGAACCTCCCTTTGCCTCTGCAGATGGCGGGAAGACCTGGCTGGACCAGGAGTGTGAGGAAATCGGACAGCCACAGTGTCCAGCCGGGTAACGCAAACACTCCCTCTCCATCCGCACTGACAATCACAAAAATAGACCCTACCTCTTCCATCAGGTCTGGTTGTGCGAGTGCCTATGCATTGCCACCTTACCACCATCTCTCCCTCCTCTCTTTATCTGCTGTTCTCAGTTCTGTTTTTCGCTTCCTACCAAAAGCCCTGTTTCTTTCTATTTTGGTGAACCCAATTTGTCCGAGGAAAGGCCCATCTGTGGTCCTTAAGGTAGTGGTTCAGCACATTTGAGGCATTTCCGCAAGCAATTAGCGAAGCAGGCTCATTCCCAGTGATTTGTTTTTAGCTTGCTGTTGGCGAGGATATGACTAGAATTGGGTGACGGTAACACAAATCAACAAACAGCACATTGGTTTTGGCTGATGCCGGAATGGCGCTCGACTCGATTACGTATTAATTCCCCTCCATTCGTTTCTCCCACGGTTACGTTATGTTAGGTTAACTTTATTGTCCCCGTGGGGAAATTTGTCTTGGGCACAGTGCATCATTGCTTTCAAAACATGCACGGAGAGTACAACAAAACAAAAAGAAACAGACAAACCAACATTTTAACATCGACAACGTGGAGCTTGATAGACTGTAGGTGAAATTGTAATGCAAAATATGCAATACAGCAAATTGCATAGAAATCTACAGTATGGGGATAAATAAAGTGCAAGTGTTAATATTATATTGTATTGCATATTGCCCTATCGCACTAGAACTTGTGGATAAAGTGCTATGTGCTAAAGTGCTATGTGCTAATGTGCTTACCGATTTATTGCGCATTATTCTATGGAGACTGTATTGTGGAAACAGACAAACATGAGATGCTCCAAGCTGCTCATAGCTCTCGTGCTAACAGGCTACATCAGGCTCCTCTGATCCCCGCGCCAGCAGATGAACTGGGTGACGTGTGAGACAATTGTTTCCTGTTGGTTGCGGTTTGGCAGTCTGGCGCGTGGATCCACATTTATTCAGGCTGCTGTTGTTGTATTTATATTCAGAGGAAGGGCAGGAATAGCACTCCTTTTTGTTTTTGTATTTATATATAAATATATCCCTCAGCAAGTGACGTTTACTGTGTGGAAAATACACCATTTGGCATCAAGTATAAAGTATGTGGGATGTGCGTGTGTGTTAGCATGTGTGTGTGTGTGTGTCCTTGTGCGCGTGTGTGTTCGTGTGTGGGCATTCTTTCTTGCTAAGACTAAGGGTGTGTCCCTGGAAACGTAGACTATGGAAAAGCCAACATTTGTCAAAATAAATGTAATGTTATTTTTAACATGCTATGACTTTCTATTTGAACAGTCACCTCTCAATAGTGTTTGGGTTTTCCCTTCAGTAGTTAACTTGGTCTCTGTGAGTGCTGTGTTTTCAAATGTCATTGCAGTATTCCATGTATTATTCCTCATTAAGTATAGACCTAATATGATTCTCCTGAGAGTAGAGGTTTTGGGGCCCCTAGTTTGAAGACTTTGTTTTTACCAGCTTATGTTCTTCACCTCACATGAAGCACTGAAAATTCATGACCCGGTTCGTCGAGTAGAACTCACAGATTCTTCACAGATTTAACGATGCCTTTTATGAGTGCTCAAACGTCGTTGGAAAAGTAATCCATTATTTTTTGACAATTAATTCAGTTTATCATCAGTGATAGAGGAGCCGCCATAATTGTAACCTTTGGAATGACCTCACAAGAAGAAACATTTTTCCGTCCGTTGTCGGGGTGTCGATTGTCAATTTTTCCTTCTCTTCCTACTTCTCCTTTTCCCTAAAGTGTGTGTGTGGGCTGTGTTCAGTTCACACACACACACACACACACACACACACACACACACACACACACACACACACACACACACACACACACACACACACACACACACACACACACACACACACACACACACACACACACACACACACACTCTCTCTCTCTGTCTTCCTTTCTGTCTGTCACACGCACGACTCATACTGTATATATATCCCCCACTGTGATTAAGAGGATCAGTTGCCTTTTGCAACACTGAGTCACTGTTCGCCGTGCGCTGTGCCTCTCACGCTTCCCCATGCCACTCCCTCTTAACCTCACTCTTCTTCTTTCCTCTCCTTCTCTCGGACTCTGTGAACCCTCACAGTTTCTCCAAGCCTCCGGTGATCCTGATCTCCATGGACGGCTTCAGGGCCGGCTATCTGAAGGCCCACGGGAGCATGCTGCCCGTGCTCAGCAAGCTACGTATGTGTTTTACCGCCAAGGCTCCCCTGCGGGTTGGTCCTCCGGGGAAAACCGCGATATGCCTGCAGAAAACTGACAGATTTTTACATTTTATTATTGTTAATATTCAGGCCATTTCACCTATTTGGCTTAAAATCCACTTCCTCACCATCAAATACATGCAAAGGTGAATTCCCCAAACGTTTTGACCCTTCGTTTTAATGGGGCTTTTGACCCTCCATTCACACTCATCGAGGAAGCTATGAACAAAAAAAAAGTTTTCCCACTTGGAAAAAATGAAACGAAAAAACAGTGTCCGTAAGTATCCATGTTAACCAATCCCTTGTTTCTTCTCCTTTTGTTTTGCTTTGGCTCCAGGCCGGTGCGGTACATCCACCTCACACATGAGGCCTGTGTATCCATCCAAGACCTTTCCCAACCACTACTCCATAGCGACAGTGAGTCGGGCCCATCGCACACTCTGAAGGGGTCAAGGGTTAAGTTGACCTTACACAGGCCAGCCGGTTTGTTTAACAGGCTTGGCACATCCATCACATCTTTTCCTTGTGTCTAGTGTAAACATGGAATTTCCTGTTTAGGTCTTTAGGGTTCCCCAACCACTGGCAAAAGAATATTGAGTTGGCCAAAGGAGTTTCCTGAAACTTCTTGTAATGTTAATGTTTCTTCTTGTTAATGTTGTGTGTGTGTGTGCGTATGTGTGTGTGCGTGCGTGCGTGTATGTGTGTGTGTGCATCTTCAACACAGGGCCTCTATCCAGAGTCTCACGGCATCGTGGACAACAAGATGTACGACGTGGGCCGCAACGCCTCGTTCAGCCTCAGAGACCCGGAGAAAAACAACCCTGAATGGTACCAGGGAGAGCCTGTGAGTGTGCACCCCATGTTTCCAAAGTGCGCATGATAGGCCACAGCTTGTGAGTCATTTCAAATGAGGAACCAATACACCTGGCCTCTTGAGAAACTATCCCCATACACGGTTTCTCTCAATGATGTGTTATTTTTGTTGTGGGTTTGTATCACAGCTGACATTTACCTTTCTGCCCTACAAAGTACATTTGCATGATTGCGTTGCGGACAAACCGCTTTTTTTTATTTTTGAACAAGGCATGACTTACGCCACGTTATAACGACACATGCTTTGTTCAAAAATAGATTCTGTGGAAAAACACCTGATGTCAATTGCATGTAACCGCATGATGATGATGACAGTGTGTTAAGAGAAGGGCAGGCTGCCGTCTCTGGTGCTATGGGCTGATTTCAGTCTCTGGCTAATTGACTGTCGGTTAAACATCAGAAGTGATTTGCTGACTGCGATACTCCCGCTGATATAATAAGGATGTGTGTGTGTGTGTGTGTGTGTGTGTGTGTGTGTGTGTGTGTGTGTGTGTGTGTGTGTGTGTGTGTGTGTGTGTGTGTGTGTGTGTGTGTGTGTGTGTGTGTGTGTGTGTGCGATGATCCCTCTGATATAATAAGGGTGGGTGTATGTGTGCATGTGTGTGTGTGTGTGTATGTGGGTAATGACAGCCTGGAGGTTAGATGGTTTGTGTTTGTTAAGACATTTGAGTGTTTTGACATTTAAATATGCTCTTGATTCGACTTACAGTACAGTACTTCTGTGAGACAGACTGCCCCCGTAGCAGTAGGTGGTGCGTGTGTGCTTAAATGGTGACTCGAATACTATTTTCTTATAATAATACTGTGTTATTCTGCGCATGCGGGTTGGTTTGGACTGATTCCAGTCCAGACCGGAACCTGACACTGGCCACATTAAAACAATTATGTGAACAGCCAAACAGAAAATCGGATCTGAGCAATAAATCTGAATTGAGCACTGACGCTTGCACTGTGAACGGAGGCTTAGATTGTGTTTTTTTAATGAACATAATATGCCAACGTCAGTGAGTTCTTTGTTTGAGCCTCTCTCCACTCCTTCTCCTCTCCTCTCCTCCTCTTCTCCTTCTCCTCCTCCCCTCTCTTCTCCTCCCTCCTCTCCTCCCTCCCCTCTCCTCTCCTCCCCAGGTGTGGCTCACGGCTATGCGTAACAACCTGAAGGCAGGCACGTTCTTCTGGCCCGGCTCTGACGTGGCCATCAGTGGCCGGTTCCCAAACTACTACATAAACTACACCCGGTGAGCGAGAGGTCCCGCTACGCCATGTGGCATTAATAACAACGCTATCACTCCAGCGACGCGACCTCTGACCTCTGACGCTCACGCCTTGAAAAAACGCAATCTTGATTGACAGGGGCATTCCGTTTGACCAGAGGGTCTCCACACTGTTTGAATGGCTCAAGCTGCCGCAGGGGAACAGGTAAAGCAGTTAGCTCTCCGTTTACCTCTCACCGGTCGCTCAGTGTTCTCCCGCTCGGCCGTGCTGCAGATTGATGGTTCTACCGTTCTCCCCCAGGCCAGACTTCTACACGTTGTACCTGGAGGAGCCAGACTCTGCAGGCCATAAATTTGGACCCGACAGCAAGGAGGTACGGGGATTGTGGCCCTTCACCCCAACCGTTAACCACGTGGCGTGATGTCCCCCGGTGGAAGATAGCTGGGGATTCGATCCATAGCCTACCAGCCAACCTAACCTCCCTTCTGTTTCCATCCACGGACGTTGGGTCTCGCTCTCTGCCCGGCGGGGTGGTCTGCTCGGTCCAGGTGAAGGACGCCCTGAAGAACGTGGACCAGGTCATCGGCACCCTGATGGAGGGCCTGAAGCAGAGAGGCCTGCATCGCTGTGTCAACCTGGTCCTGCTCTCTGACCACGGTGAGACCCCCAATCCCCCCCCCCCCCCCCCCCCCCAACCGTGTGTGTGAAGGGCGCCCCGTCCACTGGGACCCCATGATCGTCAGTGGACGGGGCTCCACAGCCAGAGTGCGCCCCTGCAGCCCCCCGCTCCAGCTGAACTCACCCAATCACAGAGCTGCAATTCTAGAGGCAAACGCTGGCGTCAGTACACCACTGGAGCTCATAAACCATCTATCCATGGATATAGAAATATAGAATACAGTTATTAGTTATTAGGTGACCATATAGCCATATACTGTGTAACTTTATACCTGTATATAGCTAAATATAGATAGATACAGTATATCTATATAATAAAGATACCATTTAAAAAAAAATATATATATATAGATAGATAGATAGATAGATAGATAGATAGATAGATAGATAGATAGATAGATAGATAGATAGATAGATAGATAGATAGATAGATAGATAGATAGATAGATATAGTAAGTATCTAGACACATGAAGATAGTAGACTGATCATGAGTTGACCTCCTGACCATGAGGCGGTGATAGAGGGTCTGTTCTTGTCTCACTGGGCTGAGGCGTCACGCTCCGTCCCCAGGCATGGAGGAGGCTTCCTGTAGCCGCGCCGCCTACGTCTCCAACTACCAGAGCAACGTGGACGACTTCATCATCGTCCAGGGCCCCGCGCCCCGCATCCGGCCCAAGCGCCTCCCAGAGGACTTCTTCACCTGTGGGTTCACAGCCGTCCATAACCCCCCCCACCCCCCATTCCTTCCTCCCCACCCCTGTCACTCATTCACTGTCTCCTCTGTTTTTTTGTTTTTTCCCGTTTGTACGCCCGTTGTTTGTTTTTCAATGTCGAGTTATTATTGATGAATGAATTCCCGTTTTGATACCATTGTGTCTCCCGCTCCACCCCTCCACGTCCCCCGCCCCCACCCAGTCGACTACAAGGGGCTCGTAAAGAACTTGTCGGTATGTGAAGCATTCGAACCGTGTCCTATGTGTTTACAACGAATCAAAAGTGATCTGCCTGCTTGACTGCTTGTTAAACAGCTCTCTCTCTCTCTCTCTCTCTCTCTCTCTCTCTCTCTCTCTCTCTCTCTCTCTCTCTCTCTCTCTCTCTCTCTCTCTCTCTCTCTCCACCCTCTCCCTCCCTCCCCCACCCTCTCTCTCCCCCATATCTCTCTCACTCTCTGAGGTCACCCTCAACCCCTTTCCCCTTGCGAGTGTGTGTATGTGCACACTCGTATGAGTGTGCATGTGCGTGGGCCCATGTGCATCTGTGTGCGTGTGCATCTGTGTGTGTGTGTGTGTGTGTGTGTGTGTGTGTGTGTGTGTGTGTGTGTGTGTGTGTGTGTGTGTGTGTGTGTGTGTGTGTGTGTCGTGTGTGTGATGTGTGTGTGTGTGTGTGTGTGTGTCTGTGTGAGTGTGTGTGTGTGTGTGTGTGTGTGTGTGTGTGTGTTGTGTGGTGTGTGTGTGTGTGTGTGTGTGTGTGTGTGTGTGTGTGTGTGTGTGTGTGTGTGTGTGTGTTGTGTGTGTGTGTGTGTGTGTGTGTGTGTGTGTGTGTGTGTGTGTGTGTGTGTGTGTGTGTGTGTGTGTGTGTGTGTGTGTGTGTGTGTGTGTGTGTGTGTGTGTGTGTGTGTGTTGTGAAGTGCAGGGAAGATGACCAGCCAATGAGCCCCTACATGAAGGAAGACCTGCCCAAGCGGCTGCACTTTGCCAACAACGTGCGCATCGAGGCCGCCCACCTGTACATGAGGGCTGGCTGGCAGGCCGCGCTGTGAGTTAGCCGCGCCCCCCTTAACCCCGCTCACACTAAGCACACACCTTACAGCACACGAGTTCACATCTGGGGAAACCAGCGCACTTGCGGTCACAGCTTCGTGTTTGTACAGGATGTTTCCATTACACCGGTAAAAGACCGGCGCATTAATTGGGTTTGGGCTCCTTAACATAGCAGCGATTATTAAAAACTATAGAAAGTTATATATTTAATGTGTAGTGTGAGTAAAGGACAAATGTGCTTGTGTATGCGTGTTTGTGTATGCACAGTTACGTGTGTGTGTGTGTGTGTGTGTGTGTGTGTGTGTGTGTGTGTGTGTGTGTGTGTGTGTGTGTGTGTGTGTGTGTGTGTGTGTGTGTGTGTGTGTGTGTGTGTAAGGCAGATTTGGAACTTGTTTGGACCAGTCATGTCGCTGGAGGCGGGGATCTGTAAGCACGTAGTTGGCTAAGAACAGACAAACATAAACTCTGCCAACTCTTGTAAACTTTTCTCGTTGGGGAGACACGCCAAAACATCTGACTTTCTTCGAAAGATTGTCTGCTTCAAATCAACACTGTGTAGACTGGCCACAAGTGTAAGCTAGGGTGGGCAATTTATTAATATCACATATCATATGCTGACGTTTGGTTCCAATAGCAATCAATAAATCCAATTCTCAAAGAACTGAAAAAGATCTGGCTTATTACAGGTCTCAACAGCCACAGGCATGACATGAATGAAATGACTGCATGGCCTACCTCTCTGTCAACCTGCCTACCCACTACGTGCGCACACCCTGTCAGTGCACTCGTTGCCCATGACCAGTGAGCATGACCAGAGTCTTCTGCCGCCTTCAAAATGGTCTGAGTTTCCGGGACGTTCGGAGGTTCGGACCTTAAAGATGCCATGGCATGAAAATCTCACTTTATGAGGTTTTCTAACATAAATGAGTTCCCCTAGCCTGCCTATGGTCCCTCAGTGGCTAAAACTTCGGCGTTCAGTGTAAAACGAGCACAAGGTGTTCTGCTCGCCGTTGAAGAAAACGGAGGCTCAAGCGCGCTGATTTGGAATGTGGTCCCACTTGTCGTCATAATGGAACTAAGCTCCTCCCCTTTCTCTGCCTTGCCCGCCCAGAGATTTTGGCCCGCCAATGAGACACGACCGTGCGAGCGACACATGTGTGTGTGTGTGTGTGTGATTACACACACTGTAACGCAAGTGTTTGCTTTGCTGTCGGTTCTTTGACGTCTCTTGTATTTCAACAACAAGACTGTAGTGGGGGGGTTATCTCAGCCATGGTTGAGAAGGAATCGGGGAAAAGGAACTTTGGCTTTGACTCCCTGAAGTACATGAACTGCGACATGCCGCCGGTGCCCGCAAGGCACCACCGCCGCGAAGCACCACCGCCCGGCAGCGGTCAGCCGGCAGCAGGCAGCCCGCAGCAGGCAGCCCAACCCAGTCTCACCAAAATGCGTACAGATCGCACGGTTTGACATGCGTGCAGTACATACGCCAAATGATCATTTCGCGTGCATATGATACGCAAACTACTGTGGAGGGCGGATGCGCATATACGCAAAACCCAGCATTAACTATGTGGAGGGCGGATGCGTATGTTTTTTCTTGCCAGTTTCACGGTGTCAAATTGTGGCTGTGACGTACTACCGAATTTCAGACTTTAACAACCATTTTATTGCACTTTTCCTTATCGGAAGCCGGAAATTCCCGAATTCTGAGTAAAGTTCAATGCAGCATGCATCGCTGGTGACGTCGGTATGGGTATAAATTTGATGCGTGGTATGTGTACGCATCCGCCCTCCACAGTAGTTAATGCTGGGTTTTGCGTATCATATGTACGCGAAATGGTCATTTGGCGTATGTACTGCACGCATGTCAAACCGTGCGATCTGTACGCATTTTGGTGAGACTGGGTTGGGCAGCCGGCAGCAGGCAGCATGCGGTTCAGTCTACTTCAGATTGATGTGGAAGACGTCGGGGAACCCGACAAAGTGATTCATAATATCGTCTGGAGGCGCACACAGCTTTTGGCCATGATAATATGTATTATATGATATAGATATCATGCATTATATGATATTATTTAGATATAGAGCTCCAGGACTGTAACGCAAGTGTTGTACCCTTCCTTGTTATTTGGATAACCGTTCTGCTCTTGATGTTATGGCGCATAACACGTCGGACTCTCGTCTCTGGTATTTCTACAACGAGACTCGTAGTGGGGGTTATCTCAGCTATGGTTGAGAATGAAATGGGGGAAAGGAATTTTGGCTTTGACTCCCTCAAGAACGTGAAGCATGACATGGAGGAGAAAGGGATTGTTGGCCGCGAATGTCTCCTGCTTGAGCCCAGCTTCCCGCACTATAAACAGAGCGCTTGGTACGGTGGCTGCAAGCTGCTCAGGGCCACACCCCCACCCTCCTCCTTGACCCGCCTTCGCTCCTCCTCATTTGCATTATAGCTACAGACTCCAAAACAGTGCATTTGAGGGAAGCCCAATGTAAGACTGGCTCGGAGTGGCTGTAACTCCACCACGGCTGAATTTTGGGAACGTCTTTGAATACTGTGTTAGTGGCCCACTAATACCTATATTAAAGCATCCATAAAATAGCATGTCATGGGACCTTTAAGATCGGAGGAAAGTGCTTTGAACACAGCTCTGTTGGGTCGGAGTTTTCAATCAGAGTTTCGTGCGGAAGTAGAGCTACCCAAGTCCTCCGAGTTCACATCACAACAATGGCTGCCCATTTCATTGATAGACTAAAGTGAACTTGCAGCAAGCACTAAGGCGAACTTAACACCCATTCTTACATTTGCATTACGATACATTATAGATTACAATTATACACATCACCTGATAAATTCTCTCTCATGTTCAACCATCGCAAGGAGTTCTAATAACTCATTAATCTAATTAAGCAAAGAAGCGCAAAGAGATCCCTGCGGGCATCCATAATTGTAGTTGTTGTCTCACGGACTATCAGTTTTTCTGGTTTTATGTCATAGCCTACGCAATTCTGAGGTTTCCTGAACGAGCTTATTTTGGAAGAAGGAATAGGATAGAATAGAATAGAATCTTTATTTGTCATTGGGTTAAATACAGTGTATTTACACAAAGAAATTAAGGTGCAGATTTTTCAGTGCTTTTTTAAAAAAAATTAAAAGAATAAATAGAATACAGTACGAAATATTAATAAATATATGACAACGAATAACCCCAATTACCCCTCCCCCTGCCTTCCACTTAAGGCACATTTAAGTGCCCGACACTTAAATTTACGTTTCTTTATATAAACCCGAAAGGTTTATATAAAGACATGTAAGAGCTTCCGAACATCTGAGCTGTTTTGAAGGCGGCATTCCACAAGGCTAGACAAACGTTTAGCAAAGCTAGCGAGCTAGTCATTTGTTTTGGGGGAGTGGTTGAAGAGAGGCAGGAAGGAAGGGGTGGAATTTCTTGTGTTGTACTCTTTCAAAATCTGGGGCCTCATGTACTAAGGTTGCGTACGCACAAAAACGTGGCGTACGACCTTTTCCACGCTCACGTTCAGATGTACAAAACGTGAAATGACCGTAAAAATGTGCGGTCCCCACGCCAGCTCCAGAGCTGTCGTACGCACGTTTCTACAGCTATTGTTCCTTTGGCGACACTTAGAGGTGACGCTGGGAAACTGGGAAAAAATGTGAAAACAATGACTCATCAGAGTGATTTGCACATCAGAGACACACTAATGAACAATTAACACACCTTGCAATTATATGGGTGGCTATAAAAGCACGCGCAATGGATGAAGAAAATTGTTTTAAAAATGGCAGCGTTAGCGTTGTTAGAGGACATCGCAAATGGTCAAATCCGAAGGGAACGTATATTTAGGGAACGCGAGGACTTGCTCGCAAATGATGATGATTGGCTCATGAGCCGATTTCGTTTCCCTAGGCC
>OLKM01001809.1:0-80000 GCA_900291075.1 Melanogrammus aeglefinus | reverse complement strand
AAAACAATCCCACCCCTAACAGCCACAAAGCGATGGCCACTTTTGGTCATGGCATGTAATTGATTCATTTTTGTCAAGATTTTAAAAGAATTTCAACAAATATTACAAGAAATGCTTCTAAAATCCTTCTCCTATCCCGCTTTAAGTCTGATGCGGCATAAACAACACAAATCCAATCTTTAAGAAAGCTGGACTTGTCTTCACTGTCAATGGATAATCAGACATGATATGATCACCCTGAGGTCAATTAATAACCTCCACAACTCACAAATGTGTTCTCAGTTGGATCTCTTTACAAGTGACCCGATTGGCCACTATAATGAGGAGGCAAGAGAAGGGGCCATATTTAAACACTTGTTTTATTCAAACCTCTGATTTGTGAGAGTAGCATCAACACTGCGATGCACTACACTGTGTTATCTTGGCAGTTTTTTATCTGTGTAATCTGCGGCCATGCTTTTGGTCACCAACACCGCTGTCCAGGGTGTTGGTGTTTCACAATCAACCAAAGCTGGTTCCATCCTCTTGTTTTTGGTTTCTGGTCACGATGCGGCGAAGCTACAGTGTAAATCATGGTTCATGAGCTGCTAGGCTGCCAGCGTCACACTCATTCAGTTGTGAAATATTTTGTTTGCTCACAGGCACAGTCTCGGACTCTCCAGGTCCGTGTCAAAATGTGTCACATCCTTACCAACCCACGTGGGATTGTAGGCACAATTATGCAATGCAGCGCTTGGTACAAACGTAACTATTGTACATGGCTCACACAATTATCTTTTAATTGTGGTTTGACGTGGAGCGATACCCTGGATACACAGCCTGAGTTGATTTTAGAGTTGTTCGGTAATTGGAGTTAGGTTTGGCCTCTACACTACAAGGGTCTAGTATCCTGTAAGGTCGTAGCCCAGTACTGACTGCCCCCCCCCCCCCCACCAGACCAGTGCCCAGCCTCCGAGCCCCGTGAACGAGTCCTGTGTGCGTGCTGATGTACGCGTCCCGCCCAATGCTAGCCAGACATGCGAGCGCTACCACGATGATCCCACCTTGACCTATGGCCTCCTTCACCCCCCCGGTGAGTAGTGTGTGTGCGTGTGTGTGTTGTAGAGGTTTGTGTATGTGTGTGAGTGCGTGTGTGTGTGTGTGTGTGTGTGTGTGTGTGTGTGTGTGTGTGTGTGTGTGTGTGTGTGTGTGTGTGTGTGTGTGTGAGTGTGTGTGTGTGTGTGTGTGTGTGTGTGTGTGTGTGTGTGTGTGTGTGTGTGTGTGTGTGTGTGTGTGTGTGTGTGTGTGTGTGTGTGTGTGTGTGTGTGGTAGAGGTTTGTGTATTTGTGTGTGTGTGTGTGTGCTTGTGTCGTAGGAGTGTGTGTGTGTGTGTGTTTTATAGAGAATCTGCTATAGCTAGGGTCTATTGAGTTATCAATGACCTGTGCAGCTGTAAGAAGCAGATGGACCCATTGGATTTCTGAGGTGGACTTTTCTTTGCATTCACCTGATGCTCTCTGTGCTCTTTGCCCTCTGCAGTGCTGAGTCCTGTCAGATCACAACCGGATTCTCTGCTCTTAAGCAACATGGCGCCGATGTTTCCTGCATTTAAAGGTAAGCTAATGAGTTGGCACTTAGTCAAAACAGATGAAGTATTATTGACTTTATAAAAGCTGTAGTTGCTTAAAGGAGACATATTATGGTGTTTTCCAAGCAAGTAAACATTGTACATGAGTTCCAGAAAACATGCTTTTGGGGGGAAGGAACTTTTGGCCTTGACTCTCTGAAGTCCATATTGAGCTGCGACGTGGAGGAGGAAGGGATTGTACCGCCGGCGCTGAGCTGCCGGACTGCCGCCAGAGTGCATTCGGCCTCGACAGATAGCTTCGTGCGGCCGAAGTGCTCGGAGCCGAAGCTCTGGAGAGCAGCAGTACCGCCGGCGCTGAGCTGCCGGACTCCCCGCCAGGCAGTCACATGGCAGACCGACAAATTAGACATCTATCTTTGTATGGAATAACCCTGCTTCTGAAATGCGCAAACATCTCTGCCCAGTGCTCGTTTGCAGGTCCACAAAATCGTAGCTTTGCTCTGATTGGAGGGGAGTGGGGGGAAGTGGGAGGTAATATTAAAATGTGCCCCCTTCCTACGTAGGAGGGGGGCGCCGAAACTGACTCGCTCGTACTGTAGGCGGGGTACTTTCGAAAATGCTTATCTCGTTCAAAAATTCATGTACAGACTTTTTTTCAAAGTCTGTATGCGTGTGGGAGCACCAGAGACCGAAAAACAACACCCAAAACCACAGGAAGAGTGTTGTTTTCATATTATGTCCCATTTAAGGAAAAGTTACTTCTTCTAATCTGTTGAATTGATTGGGTAGAAATTTTCGTATAATATATTTCGTATAATAATATATAATTGTATGTGATTTTTATTGGAACAAAATTGTCTCAAGGAATTACCTTTACACTTTTGTCTGTGTGTGTGTGTGTGTGTGTGTGTGTGTGTGTGTGTGTGTGTGTGTGTGTGTGTGTGTGTGTGTGTGTGTGTGTGTGTGTGTGTGTGTGTGTGTGTGTGTGTGTGTGTGTGTGTGTGTGTGTGTGTGTGTGTGTGTGTGTGTGTGTGTGTATGGGAACACGAGTCATTACTGGACTGGTATCATGTGGGAGCGATGTAGGATGATGAAGTTGTCACGTCATTATGTTGTTTTAGCCATTCCGATCCCTGTGTCTAGACAGGCAGCGTTAGCGTATCGTTTGTCAGGGCTGGCTCGAGGTACCAGGAAGAGACTATCAGGGATTTTTGTCCACTTTAGCTCTTTGGTTGGATAACATTGAAATGTGTTGAAATGGATTCAGACTACGACCACCCATGCAAAAAATACACTGCAAGAACAAATTAAGTGTGCTGATACTGCCATCAAGGGGCCTCTTTATGTATTGCACTGTGTTGTCATGTACCGCATATTTTGAGGGCTAGTTATTCAGTATTCACAGATTATCTGTGGATACCTATTGATATTTTATAGGTTGCTTCTTCAAATGCCCTACACCTTTTTTGTATAAAAACTAGTTATAAGGTGAAAGTGGAACACTCCATTCACCCAGATTTGAGTTTGTCCACTGTCAGATTTTAGATTATTAATCTTACATCAGACTGTCAGACTTTAGATTATTAATCTTACATCAGACTGTCAGACTTTAGATTATTAATCTTACATCAGACTGTCAGACTTTACATTATTAATCTAGCATCAGACTGTCAGAGTTCACATTGCTATTTCTAGTCTTATTTCTTACACAAATGCTCTACAAAATAATCCTCAGCGCTATGGTCTCCCACGTATGACACCAAGGCCCTACAGGAGACATGCTCTCTTGGGAGCATGTCTCCCTTTGGTGATGGCTGAGTATGTATGTGTGTCTACAGAGGTCTGGACCTATATCCACACCGTCTTGGTGCAGAACTACTCCCGGGAGCTCAACGGTGTCAATATCGTCAGTGGGCCTATATTCGACAAAAACTACGACGGAAGGTTTGACGCGCCCAAGGTTACTGCAGCGTAAGTTACCTGTTACCCGTTAGCGGCCCGAGTGTGTGTGTGTGTTCGTGTGTGTGTGTTCGTGTGTGTGTGCGTGTGTGTGTGTGTATGCGTGTGTAACACAACATTAACATGTCCCGCCCTCTGTGTTACTTTGTCGTGACGCAGAAGTCCCAGATGAATGGCATATGAAATCATTGCTGTGTGACGACCATGTGTCACCACATTTATAGATGTTGGTGCCCCTTTGATCCCTCGATGCTCATGTTGTTGTGTTGTTCCTGCAGGAACCAGGCGCCCGTCCCCACACACTTCTTTGTGATCCTGACCAGCTGCGCCGACGGCGGCCTCAGCCCCGAGCGGTGTGCAGGCCCCCTTCAGGTCCGCTCCTTCGTCCTGCCGCACCGACCCGACCACACAGAGACCTGCGCTGTGAGTCCCGCCGACACCTCACACCGAGCGTCACCTCTGGCTGTGTTCCCTTCTGCACCGGCGCTTGAGACGCTTTTACACTGACATTAAGAGCACCATGTGCAGGGAAATGATCCGACCGCAATGACAGCCGCACCTCTGGGTCAACACTGGTTTTTGGAGTTTGAACTTTGTAACAAATTCAAGCTATTTTCTGGTGATTATTGAGCACTTGGAGCTCTCAGAAAATGTTGGAGGGGAAAAGGGTTTGGAATTATTCAAAGCTTTCGATTTCTTCATAAATTGTATCTTTAAATTCAAACACTAAGTTCAGTGATAAAGCTCGGAGATCACTATGTATCTGTGTGTGTGTGTGTGTGTGTGTGTGTGTGTGTGTGTGTGTGTGTGTGTGTGTGTGTGTGTGTGTGTGTGTGTGTGTGTGTGTGTGTGTGTGTGTGTGTGTGTGTGTGTGTGTGTGTGTGTGTGTGTACGGTTGGCGGTGTAGAGGGGAAGAGGTGCGCCGATACCTCTTCTCCGCTTGTCCTATCTTTTAATGTCATCACATTTTATATCCTCTTCACCCCTCTTATCACTTGCTGCGTTCTGCTTCTCTTTATCTCTCTCACTTCCTCCCCCACACGAGTTCCTTTCGACGTGTCTACAACAGTAGCGTCATATTTGTTGAAATTATTTTTAATTTAAGATTTTTTACTGGTGTTTCACTCGCTCTGTTTTACTCGCTGCTTCCTCTTTTCCTTAATCTCCTTCTCCTTCCTCCCTCCTCATACTTCTTATCCCTCTCCTCTCCCTCCCCCTCCTATACTCATCTCCCCTCCTCCTCCTGCCTCTCTTCATCGCTCTTCTCCTCCTTCTCCAATTCTGCCTCCACCCTCTCCCTCCACCCCCTCAATTGACCCCTCCCTCCCTCTTCCTTCCCACTTCCTTCCTCTTCTCCTCCCTCCCACCTCCTCCAACTGCCTCCTGATCCCTCCTCCCTCCCTTCTCCTCTCCTTTCCTCTTCCTCCTCCTCCTACGCCTCACTATGCCTCCTCCCTCCCTCCTCTCTCCCTCCTCCTCTCCTCTTCCTCCTCCTACTACGCCTTGCTATGCCTCCTCCCTCTCTCCCTCCTCCGCCTCATCTCCCTTCCCTCCTCATTCTTCTCCTCCTCCCTCCCTCTGCCTTTTGTTTAGTTTTTCACTACCAGCCGTTCCATTGTGACATGTTCCTTTTTCTCCATCCTCCTCCTCCTCTCGCCCTCGCCCTCCTCCAGAGCGGGCCGGACTACACGTGGGTGGAGGCGTGGATGCTACTCCACGTGTCGAGGGTCCGAGACGTGGAGCTGCTGAGCGGCCTGAGCTTCTACCAGGACAGGATCTCAGTGGAGGAGACACTGCAGCTGAAGACCTTCCTGTTCGATGTATAGCATCGCCCCCAACGCCAGTACTAGCAATCGTCATCAATCAATACGCAGGAAAGAAAACGGGTTGATTTACCAAATGCTGCACAAGACAATCGTCCACATAGGGTTAGCACAGGTGATGTGTGCATATAAATGAAGCCCCATCCCTATGTTTTATCTAGACTGCGGAATCTTGAAACCCTAACCCTATCAGAGAACACATTGTTGAATCATTGTTGACATTTTCTGAGCATTTCTCTGATCCAGAATGAATACATAATAGACAAATAAGTAGATTCTATTCATTCTTTCAATTATCATGTTTTCATGCTGCCCATGAAACAACGGTCATTTTTCCGCTGTTAAAGTATTTTTTTGATTTGTATTTTTGATATTTTTCTTATAGATTATAAACGCTGTATTCATTAATTTGTAATGTTTTTTTAAACGTCTGTTTAGACATGGTAGTTTAAATGGTTCAAATGACTGTGTGTGTGTGTGTGTGTGTGTGTGTGTGTGTGTGTGTGTGTGTGTGTGTGTGTGTGTGTGTGTGTGTGTGTGTGTGTGTGTGTGTGTGTGTGTGTGTGTGTGTGTGTGTGTGTGCGCTGGTGTGTGTTTGATGCGTTAACGTGCTGGTCCAAAGCAATCATGTGTGTGTCAATGATGGACAATTGAAACTTGATTACAAAAGTCATTTCTGTTGTCTGTCATACAATTTCATGGTCTGAAAATTGTGAAAATAAGCCATCCTAAGAAAAATGCAATTTTATAAAGCTGTTTTTGTACACTGACCTTTTGGCTTGTATTCTATGCTCATCGTGCATTTGTAAGGATTTGTAAAGGGTTAAAGATACTGGACATAAAACATGTTGAGGCATAAGTAAAACCAATTATTTCCAACCTCAATGAACAGCATGTGACAGGGCTCGGGGGAGGGGGGAGTGAAATTGAAATAGCATGTCAGCTTCTAAACGCAGGAAAGAAAATAGTTTGGTTTGGCCTCTACAAAAGATACCACTTCCTCCAGTTGACTGCATCGTGAGAGCGGAGCTGAATTGACGCCAGTGCTACTACTGCACAGAGGCGTTCTGTTCTGCACGTTTCAGTCACACGTTTAGTTGAGTTCCATAGCCTCGTCATAAGTCAGCTGTAAATAATGATCTTCAATCGGATGGTAGTGCAATGATAGTTAACTTAACGACGTTCACCAGGCTGTTTCTTCTGCAAGACTGCTTGCAGCCAAGGGTATGTTAAAAATGAGGGCTATCATTTTTGGTTGGTGTGACAATGTAATGAAACGAAACTTATTGCATAGACGCATTCATTGCTGCGTATTTTCCGTTTCTTCAAGTCGGGGTTCCAACGCTATTTGAAACACCGACGGAATTTGGTTGCGGTGTGATGTGGCTTTTGTGCACCTAGGTGACTCAAAAGCAATAGACCACCACGTTTGGCTTTTTCTGCTCTTACTGGAATTAGAAGCTCTGCGGGGAATGTTGGGGGGGGGGGGGGCTGGGGGGGATTTGTCATGCAGTTGGGTATTTGTTAAACCGGTCAGAGAGAAGACAATCTATGCGGTGATCTGGCAAGGTCTACTCCTCCAAACATTTGGATGTTCACTCACACCCCATTCTAATGATGGCTATTATGAATCATGGGCATTACAATGAACCATCATTCTGAATTATAGGCGTTGGGGTTTCCACTTCCGAAAGCTATTTACAGCTGTTTTGTTTTTTTTAACCCTTAACTTAGTTTCTGATTCATTCCAAACGGAAGGTCTGTTGTATTGTGGCCTTCTTATAATAGGCTAGGAACCATGCATGAAGGTGAAAAACATTGAACTCCTAAAAGGAGCTGTTCTTTTTCGGGTTCCTAAATGTCACTTGTCACTTCCTTACACCCTCTGACTGACACTATATTAAATCCAAAGACAAAGGGTTTTCTTCCAATCAGGGCAGCAAGATCCAATCTTAAACCTGGGAGAAAATTATGGCAGGTTTTGCCCTTCAGGTAACTCATTTAACCCAGATGGATTAAAAGGCCATGTGGAAAGAAGAATGTCCTTCAACTCCACTGCCTGTGTGTTTGTGTGTGTGTGTGTGTGTGTGTGTGTGTGTGTGTGTGTGTGTGTGTGTGTGTGTGTGTGTGTGTGTGTGTGTGTGTGTGTGTGTGTGTGTGTGTGTGTGTGTGTGTGTGTGTGTGTGTGTGACACATCAATAATGCAGTGGTTGCCATTTGACTGGGTCTTCTTCAGTGAACCGTCACTGGTTCCTGGAGGCAGGTGAGGTGAGTGAGTGCTTGTGGTCGGCTGGTGGTGGGCTGAGGGCAGGGATCTGAGCCGCTACGGGGTCAGGGGTGTGAGATCCGTCGGAGTCCGTACATATAGTCGGGGGGGGGGGGGGGGGGGGGGGATGAGTCGAGTGAGTTACAGAGCAGGGACACGTGGAGAGCATGCAGAGTGGTGGTGGAGACAGGCAAGTCAAGAGTTAGCAGTGGGAGGGGAAGTACAGATCAGGTTTCATCATCATCCTTATTATTACCATCATCATTATCATCCTAATCATCATCACACTGCTAGTAAGCTTCCTGGGAGGGCTATTGCAGCCCAGCAGCAACTCACACTACTCTGTCTTCTGGTGGGATTTCTGAGCACAGATCTGGAGGGTTTTCACGGTCTCATCTCGCCACTGAAGAGGATTTCACCCTCCACACACTGACTGATCAGCGCTGCTCAGAGAGAGGGACCTAGAGGCGGTGGGAGTGGACGGAGCGGGCAGGAGAGGGGTTTTAAAGAGTGATTAAATCCTGTGGGGAAGCGAATAGGACCAGGAGAGGTGGAGAGAGCGGGTGTTTTGTGAGACACCGGGTTGTACGCAGCCATGGATCTGAGCTTGCTTCAAACCCTGGAGAGAGAGAAGATCCTGCAGGTTCTCCAGAGAGACCGAATGCTGCGCACCATCGAAGAGGAGAGGATAAGGTAGGCTGATCCACTCTCACAAGCCAAACATATGAACCGGGGGCAGGTTGACCTCACTACCTGTGTGCATTTGAGGTCATACCTGTTTTTATACAGATCTACATACGTACATTATCTATTCAGGTTTTATTAAATTTTTATATATATTTGCTATATTCGGTATGATATCTACCATGTCCGCATTGCAAGAGGTAGAGAAGGTTGCCTTCATGATGTGTCAACAGCGTGCAGTGTTTGTCAAGCCCTTTGGTCAAAGGAAGCAATATGGCCTAGAGTAATTTGCTCTATTTATTAGGGCTATTATCATTTCATTTTCATAATAATTAACAATTATTCGCCTAAGTGGATAGTGGTAAATAGTCCCTGAGCCGGAACGGTGAGGGGACTATTTACCACTATCCACAGAGCCTGAGGAGAATAATTGTTTTAGTAGGCCTACATACTACACGGGAACATCATCAAAACAAGCCAAAACTAGATTTCATAGGTTTAGTACATTTCTGGCTGGGTACATTTCTTGAATGTTAGACCTTGTAACATCATTGGAAGCTAGGGAATATCTTTTCTCTGATTTCTCAGCTTTTGTCATGTGTTCCATTTTAAAGATGAACTCAATCTTTTAATCCAAAGACGACAACTCACTAGTGACTGCTCGCTCAGCGCTCACCGCGCTAGGATGGAATCTTACGTTTCCACTGCAAGGTGCGGTACGGTTTGGTTCGCAAAGGTGCGGTACGGATTGCGTTTTCCACCGCCAAAAGTGGGCGTGACCCGGACTGAGCCGTACTCGTTTTGCCCATGTCTTCAGTACTCCTCCGTTGGGGTAGGCTACTGAGACGCCTGAAAGGGTGCCGGAAAATTCGAGCTACACATCCCCTCCGTTGATTGGTCAACAGAATCGTCACTTCCGGGCGACGTGGGGATAAAAACAAACAAACAGTAGCCTTAAGATATTATTCTTTACAATGAACATGTCGCGTAAAACTCTTGCTTGGGCGAACAAGGAGGTGGAGACGTTCCTCTGCATTCTTGGGGAGGAAGACGTGCAGAGGGAGCGTGATGGAGCAGTGAGGGACGAGACGTTCAACTTTTCCATCGTTTTTATTGAGCAGGCTACACTGTGTCACGCTGCTATGATGTCACAATGTTTACGTAGCTGCCGTGGCGATCGACATCCGGCCTACCATAAAGGGTACTGTCGGCGGTGGAAACGCGACCTCGGAGCTGAGCTGGGCAATACCGCCCCCTCCCTACCGGACTGAGGCGAACCGAACCGTACTGCACCCTGCAGTGGAAACGCGGCATTATGAGACAGGACGCCTATTCTAGCCTGTTAGTCTTCTAAAATGTTACATAACATTAAGGAAATGCAGAAATAATTCAGAAATGCACAACAGAAAGCAAATATAGAAAATACAAAAAATATACATAATTTCTATTTAGTTTTACCATAGTTTTGGCGTCTCCCCTGGTGCGGCGTCGCTTTGCGCAGCATACTGCATACCCACTTTTTGCGCCACTGCATACAATGAAATGTGCAGCCTCTAAAACAATGCTCACACAAACACTCAGACAATGGATAGTATAAAATACCTAACAAAAGGCACATTTTTAAGAAGACATTGCCTTCTTCTGCCGCCCACGCAGGAGGATGAAGCAGGACCTGCAGGAGATCCGCCGCCGCGGCGCCAAGAGCCTGTCCCGGCAGTACAGCGAGAGGACGTGCGCCCGCTGCCAGAGACCCCTGGGCAAGTTCTGGAACTCGGGGGACGTGTGCCGCGGCTGCAGCCACCGCATCTGCAGCCGGTGCCGCGTGGGAGGGGCCGCGTCCTCTCCTTGGGTGACGGCGTCGCTGCCGGAGTGGAGGTGTACCGTCTGTCACGCCTACAGGTAGCATACCGTCTTCACATGGGCTACACACAGGTCCCCGGGGTAATTAGTAAGGCAAATGAATGAATGGTAAATGCGGGGAGAAAATGTCAAAGAAGTGTGAAACACGTTGAGCACGGCCCTCATTGCGTTCACTGCTGTGGTGCGCTCCAAGGTGTTCTCCATCTTCTCTCATTTCATTTGAGCCGAGCCAACCAAACCAGCAGTCTTTAATTAACGTAACGAGCACTCACAGCGGTTCATGTGTTGGGTTCTTAACAGGGACATCAGAGTGCGCTCCGGCGAGTGGTTCTTGGAGGAGAGGGCTAAGAAGTTTCCCATCACCACAGGTGGGTACAGGACATTGGTGCCCCCCGTGGGCTGGAGGGGGAGTGCACGGCCGACTGACCGCTCTGTTGTGGATTGTTATGTTGGATTGTGTTCTTTTGTTTGTTGTACAGTTTTTTCCCACGTTTCACAGCTCTCGAGTAGTTTATTTAGTATTTTTTATGATTGTTCAATGTTTGATGATAGATGCATCCGAGGATGTTGTTTTACGCCAGGTTGGGTTTTGAATGTTTGAGTGTGAGAAGTTAAAAGGCTATTTAATCTCTAATATCTGTAAGCATGTGTGAGGGGTTAAAAAGCTATTTCATCTGAATTATATATCATAATTACTATTTTCATGTGTTCATATAGTGTGCGGAAGGGGCCAGAAAATTCATTTTGAATGAACTGAGAATGAAATGAAAATGAGCATAGCCATTAACGTAGTTAATCAGAGGAGCCCAATACATGTTTTCATCCTGTTTGTCTAACCTTTAACGTCTTGGTCTTACAGGCAGACATGACACTGTTGGTGAGAAGCTACTGAAGTCGTACAGTATGCTGAGGTATGCTATGCCTTTCTCTCATCAAACAAAGCATACATAAGGTTTACCTTCCTGGTAGCGTGCTAAGCTGTAACAGGAGTCAACTTAAAACCAGCCAACATTTGGCAAGCATCACCTTGTTAAATAGACACTGATGCATGTCCCTCACCAGGATACAGGTAGACTTTGGCCCCAGGGGAGCTTACCCAGACCCGTCCGTCCAGCATTCAAAAACCTGAGCCGGCCTGGGAACACTTTATACTATCCTGCCACAGACTAATAGAGATTTTTTTGGGTTTTTATCTACAGTAATATATCTATCGTGCCACCCACTCCTCCACCTTATCTCGACTGTCCCATTTTCTGCAGATCTGGGGTAAGTTTGGAAGCACTGTGCCTCATACACCCCTGTTTCATTCAATCATCCAGCCAATTTGAAGAGTAAGGCCTTTGTACTTTCTGTTTGTTTCAGGATCCTCTCACACACTCTGCATTTTTTACCAAATCAGTGGAGGACCTAATGGTTTCGTTTACCAGTCACATTAAGAGTATGTTTTATTTGTGGTTCGAGCCCATTTCCTCTTGCGGCAAAGCGTGCACAATATGACTATTTTACGAGGTAGCAGATGATATGTTTGCCATGATACCCATCAAAATGACAGCCGGGTTTTAAGAGCCACAAACTTCAGATAAAGGAGGTGTGTTTGTGTATTCAAAGCAATGCATATCTTGATCTAGGCTAGGTCCTCAGGAAGTAGAACAGATTAAGTTCTGAGAAGCAAGCATACTTTATTGCTGACGTGGAGGTCTTAGAAAAAATAATGGCAAAAAACATCTAGAATAAGATAATATGTATGTTTTTCTACAATTAAAAGAACTTCGGCTTTCCTGTCAGTGTGTTGCGTTGCATGTTGGCAAGAATGAGAGTTTTCATTAGCACGATTTATTAATTGATCTTCGTCTTTCTGTTGTCATGACTCATAAGTATTTGGAGGATAGCATTGCTGTTCCTCTTTTTGGTCCACTTTAGTACTACAATAGATTGATTCCTTTTAATATATTTTTCCAAATCTAGAAATTTCCAAGTCTCAGAATGACGTGCGTAGTGACCAAGCTGACAAGCTGACCGTGGGGAACCCCACCCCAATGTCCCCAACCCACTACACCGGGCAGAAGAGCCTGTCTGACACTGACATCAAATCTCTCCACGTGAGTTTCGCTCTCCTTCCATGCAGTCCCCTCATGACTCCTTCCCTCTGCCACCATGTTTTCCATCCCTTCTGTAAGAGTTTCCCAGACTAAAAGAAGGGCAAGCCATTCATTTTCCTCAACTGTTGTTGATAGTTTAACGACGGGATCACCCTCTTCTGCTCGCTGCTTCTCCAGCTTGACAAAAATTTTGTTTTTTTTTCAAGTTTTTTCTAATTTGTCTTGCGGGCGACCATTTCCGTTTGGCTGAACGCAGTCTTATCTGTGCTAGAAGAGTCAAACTGATGGAGAAGCAGAGGGCCTTTATATAGACCGTCTCAAGTGAACTTCATTATTACTCTTCAGTTGTATTCAACTCCTTTTCCTTCTTTCTTCTCATCTCCCCTAACCTCTTCTCTTCTTCTCTTCTTCTTCTTTATCCTTTTGTCTCCTCTCTACCCTTTTTATGTGTTTGCTTCTCCTCTCCTTTCCTCTGTATCTGTTGAAGAACTGTGAGTGCTTACGTTGTGATTCTTGCCTTCCCATGTGTATGTAATGCGTTTGTACGTACATTTGTCATATAACTGCAAATAAATGAATGAAAAGAGAAACGCTCTCCTCCCCTCCCCTCTCCTCTCCTCTCCTCTCCTCTCCTCTCCTCTCCTCTCCTCTCCTCTCCTCTCCTCTCCTCTCCTCTCCTCCCCTCTTCTCGTGTCCCCAGCTGACCAGGGGCCACAGTATGAGCAGCCTGTTGCACTGGAGTAAGGGCAACCAGGACAGCTTGTCCCCGGGGTCCAACGCAGACCTTTCCCTCTGGGCCTCCGGGACCTGTAGCGACAAGAGAGTGAGAAGGATACCCCCCCCTCTCTTCCATCACTCTTTCACTCACTCTCTACAAAGAATTAGTTAAACATCAATCTTGTGGCTCGAGCTCTTTGCCCCACTTTTTTTGTCCTCAATCTTTTCACCTTCTATTATTCATAGACTGTTCCAAATGTGATAATTATTCTACCAAATCTTGCACCATAAAAAGTAATCAAATTGATGCAGTGAATTATGTCACTCAAATGCGTTTATTTATTATTTATTTTCTTCGTTCGAGACTGTAAGCTGTAAGCTCCTCTGTGTGATGATTCCTGTTGTTGTTGTGTCTCCCGTTGCCAGGGCAGCAACAGCAGCATCGTCAGCGTGGACTGTGGGGCCTCTGACAGCAGCCGGAGTGTGACTGGGGAGCTTGAGCTGGCACTCGCTTACCACAACATCACTTCCTGTCTGCAGGTCACCGTCAGAGGCTGCCAGAATGTCAGCTATGGCAACGCCAAGAAGAAGAAGTGTAACCCGTGAGTCCTGAGGGGTTGTTTTTCCAATTCTTTAACATATGTTTTTGGTATCCTGCATCCACCTCTGATTGGACAGGGTCAGATCCCTCAGCACTCTGACCGACCGTCCAATCGAATGCCTGCACCTGTTAGGTACGTCAAGGTCTACCTGGAGACTGACAAGGCTCAGGCTAGTAAGAGGAAGACATCTGTCAAGAGGAACACCACGGATCCTGTATATAATGAAGTCCTACAGGTAATGGAGGAGAGAGCCTCAGGAGAATCATTGTCACAGCATGTTGTCATTTACCGAATACATTATAAAAAGGGCTACATTCCCAGACTTAAGATTTCTCAGGGATTTCACTACATTAACCAACCATCAACCACCCCCCCCTACCCCCCCTCCACTCTCTATTATGGGTGATGATGTCCCCCAGTATCAGATAGAGCGCCACCTGCTGTCTGCCTGCACCCTGCGGGCTTCGGTGTGGCACTCTGGCAGCCTGAAGAGGAAGGTGTTCCTGGGGGAGACGCTTGTACCACTGGAGGCCTGCAGCTCTGAGGAGATGACAGTCGCCTGGTACCCACTGTGCTCAAAGGTACACACCAAACACCCACCAACCAGTCCGTTCAAATGGTTTGGTCATTTTAAAACCAGGTCATTTATGGTCACTGATTGGTCAATCAGGTATGGTCAATGATTGCCTGAATGACTTAATATAAATAAAGTTTTTATATTTACTCCATATTAAATCCACGGTAGGCAATTTATTTGGTAAGCGTTTACCGTAATATTTCTCCAGACAGCATCAATTCAATCCAATGCTCTTACTGCTCTATCTACCTTCCTACCTGCACGCACTCGGCACTCATAGCGCATACCCGGAGTCTATATATATAGCGAGCTATAAATAGTTCCTTGTTTTGTGGGCGTGGCTATGGAGGGAGGCCTGATGCATATCTGAGAGGTTGGCCTTCAGGGCTTTGGTCCAGAAATCTTTCGTACCCTAACCCAAAAACTAACCGAGTAGTTGTGTTGCCCAAAACATACCAAGAATTAGTGTTTCCTAAACCTAACCAAGTGGTTTTGATGCCTAGACCTTATTATATGACATTACCTTTATATACCTGTTATGGTAGTGTTGTTGCCAAGAAGTTCTTGTTGCCTAAACCTTAACCAGTTATTGTGCTGCCTTACCCTTAACCTATTTTGAATGAAAATTTAAAATAATTAAGCACCTTAATTTATTAAGTCTAAAAAGAAAAAAGTCTCCTTGGTTTTAATTCCTGTATTGGACCCAGATTAATCCATCCACATCCTCCAGACATGTATTGTGTCACTCTTAATTCTTCTTCATTTGGTGTCCTCAAGCCTCTCTGGCCGAGGGCTCTCTGGCAGAGGGCAAACATCCCCCGCAGGCCTGAGGGAGGATGGGATCATTTCTCTTTGATAAAATCTAGTTTACGGTGGTTGGTTTTTCCAAATACTGTTAATTCAATTCTGGGATTGTTTTACCACTTGGGCCAAGCTAGCGGGAGGACCTTATTGGTATAAAAACTTGTTACGTTTTAGTAACAAGCTTCCCATGTACTTACAAATTGTTTATACTTTCGCTTTTTTGTGATCTTTACTCGCAGCGCCCTGTGGCTCCAGAAGGGGGCACGAGTAGAGCAGGTGAAAGCGGAGATGCACCTCAGTCTCAAGCTGGGGCCAACGTGTGAGACCTCCTCCATCTGCCAAACACATGGTCAGTTACCCTGGCCTGACAGCCCCCACAACGCCAGCCACAGAAGCAATCACCATTAAAACAACAACATTGCTGGTGCTACCCAGTTTGAATGTGTTTTAGAGACCACAAGGGGCTGGCAATGACAGGAGCTGAGGTTGAAGTGGCCAAAAAATAAATTGACACAGGTTTAAAGAAATATAGTGAATGTTCAATTAATAAGAACTTTCAATGACACTAATTGTCTGTGTCATGTCTGATTAAATATGTGGTTTATATGTTTTGCTCTTAAGTATAATGTATGTAACAGTATTGTTTTCTTGGTTACAGGGGTTGATATTGGCTCACAAGACTATCATCGACTAACTGTCCTTATCAAAGGTGTCAAAAACCTTCCCATTAAAGCAAACACTAGTCAGAACATGGACGTCAAAGGGTAAATACAGCGCGTATGTCTGTGTGTAAGTGTGAATGTGTGTGTTTGTGTGTGTGTGTGCAATGCCAAGTCTTTTTGTTTTTGCAGGGTGTGGAATGTGTAATCTGTGGTGTGTTTCTGAATGAATTACGAGTTTGTATGTGTACAACAAATGTAACAAAGTGCTTTTCTACTGGTACTTGTAGACTTGATCTTATGTCCCCGAGGGTGTGTGTGGTGTATATGCATCTGTGTGAGTGTATGTGCTTCTTCGTATGTACGTGTGTTTGTGTTAATGTGTGTGTGGGTGTACGTGGGTATGTGTGTGTGTGTGTGTGTCTTAATGTTTGTGTTAATGTGTGTGTGTGTGTGTGTGTGTGTCTTAATGTGTGTGTTAATGTGTGTGTGTGTGTGTGTGTGTGTGTCTTAATGTGTGTGTGTTAATGTGGGTGTGTGTGTCTTAGTGCGTGTGTCTTAATGTTTGTGTTAGTGTGGGTGTGTGTGTGTCTTAATGGGTGTGTGTGTGTCTTAATGTGTGTGTGTCTTAATGTTTGTGTTAATGTGTGTGTGTGTGTGTGTGTGTCTGTAATGTGTGTGTGTGTTGTGTGTGTGTGTGATGTTGTGTTGTGTGTGTGTGTGTGTGTGTCTTAATGTTTGTGTTAATGTGTGTGTCTTGATGTTTGTGTTAATGTGTGTGTGTGTGTGTGTGTGTGTGTGTGTGTGTGTGTGTGTGTGTGTGTGTGTGTGTGTGTGTGTGTGTGTGTCCGTCCGTCCGTCCGTCCAGGTGCCTGACCCTGTCGCGGGGTAGGAAGGTGCTCAGCTCCACCCTGAGGAACGGCGCCTGCTCCGACTCGGCCCAGCTGCTGTTTGACGGGCTGTCCCGCTCCGAGCTGGCGGACTGCGTGCTGGTCCTGGACGTGTGGGACCACACCCACCTCTCGCTGACAGACAGACCCCTCGGAGGCGCCCGGCTAGACGCCAATAAGACTGGTAATGACCCCCCTCCCTTCCATTAACCGAGCTCTTGAGTGTTGAGGACAGGGAAATTAGCTAAACGTTAAAGTTAGCTACCCCGTTTAACGTAAGTGTCTCTGGAGCCCGATATGTGGAGCGGCAATGGGTCCATAGAAATGAAATTACTGGAGGAGACGCGGCTTAAGTTTCTCACGTTCATAGGCGAGCTGCACCCACCACGGGAGGAAGTGGTTTCGATTTCCGAGCTCTGCTCGCACGCGCGTGCGTGCGTGCGTGTGTGTGCATTCAGACATAAAGCCCCTCTTGTACTTTAAGTTGTGGTGTGTGAGAGAAACTCTGGTTTCACCGGCCCATGAGAAGAAAAAAAAAACGATGACTAACCAGGCGTTTCCGACCCCCCCCCCCTCCTTTCCCCCCCCCCCCTCCTTTTCCCCCCAGGGTTGCCATGGCAAACGGTGTTGCAGGCACCCAACATGTGGCATGACTTCAGCCTCCCTCTCGTCACCAACGTCAGCTCCAGGAGAACGTGACGCAGCAACAGTGACACAAGGCCCACACCCACGCTACCTTTGCTCTGTCTGCCCATGGGACCTCCCTCCTGGTCCATCCACGCTCCCTGCAGCGGGTGGTCTGGTGGTTCACAGGCAGGGCGGACGTACTCTAAATAAGGAAGGAGGGGAGAAAGAATCAGAAAAATTAGGATTAGTTTTGGGAGTACAATTAATCCATGAATGTGTTTTTTTATTTATTTTTTATTTATAATTATTTTATATTCTTATTGTCCACACCTGGTTGTAGTACTCATTTTCACTCACATTTGGACTCATGTCAGAGAATGATTTGATAAACGGTGCAAGAAGAGAGTTTTAGAATGTGATCACTCATCTCTTGTGAGCGATCCTCTTGTCATCTCTGTGGCTGTGGGATGTTGCTAGTTGATTGTTAGACACACCCACAGCAAATAGCCAGTGTCCTGGCTCCTTTAATTAATGTGCCATCATGGTCATTCCGCTTACTGTATTCACCTCCGTTCTAGTACCTAAGGAAAAGAAAAAACACACTCACAAGAGTTTCAAACTTTCGAAGCTCATCTGCAATAGAGATGTCATTTCAGGGATCACATGATCACCAGCTCATCCATGTGCACTCTCACCCTTCTATCTATATCACTGGAACACACGTTTTGAAAATCAGTCTCTTATGACATCACAAGTGGGCGTGTCCACCTTGATGTGCGCTGGATTGATCGGTCTACCAGCCTACCCAGTGGACTGTAGCAAACGCTGCTCATTTATCCAGCACACAGAGGTGGAAAGGCCCACTTGTGATGTCATAAGAGACCGATATTCAAAGCGGCTTGTAACCGTTAATCACACTCACACCTGTTGGTGTGAAATGGAACCTTTAATCATTTTCTAGTGTGTGTTTCTAAGTGACTTTGTAGAAAGTACATTACTAGTATTTAAACAAACTTAAACTGTTACGTTTGTGTTTTTTTCTTCCTGCCTTTTTGCCATAAAACAAATCCTAAAACTATTCCTAGAACTTTTGACTAAATACTTTGATATTTTGATTCCCAAAAGATAGTGCTATATTAAAGAGGTTTGGATTATAGCCGCTGTTCATAACGGACCAATCAGAACTCATAGAGATGACGTCACAGTTAGCCTAACCCATGTGAGAGGGAAACGGGTGTGTGCATGGAGGGCCATGAGCCAGAGAGGGCCCGGAGTCACGTAGAGAAAGAAACTACTAATTCTAATTAGTTGTTGCCTTATTCATCAACCTGCTCTGGATAGTTTTATATGTAATCTCTGATTCATAAGTCAACCTGACAAAAAGTTAAACTATTTAATAGCACTGCACCAATTTACAACCAATTAAACAAAAATATCGACATGCATATCGTGGGAGTTTCTAAGGCAAACACCCCTACGCTCTAGGACAACCGTTCCTTTAATGCCAGTGGTGCTCACTGCAGAGCCAAAGGGGCCGGGCTTGACCCAGTCCCTCTGGTTGGGTTTGACGCTAGCCTATCACCCAGTTATGGTAAGCTTTACGGGTCACGGTCATGGTGAGTGTATGTGTTGAGAGTCGAGTTGTGTCATTGAACCGACTGTTGAACCCAAAAGCAACGTTGTTCATAACATTGGTTCATGTATTTTTGAAGACAAAAACAAGTTTGAGGCATGTGGATAATGAAGTCTGGGACTCTAAGAATATTAGGGCCCCTGGCACTCTATATGAGGAGATAGAGGGACAGAGACAGGGGGGAGAGAGGGATAGGTATAGGTATTATAAGGGGAAGCAGACAGGCTCAGGACTCATTCACAGCCAGTCGCTAAGGTAATAGCGTCCTGAGGGATAGGTATATATATATATATATATATATATATATATACATACATATATATACATATATACATACATGTATATACATATATATATACATATATACATATATACATACATATATATACATATATATATACATATATATACACATATACATACATATATATACATACATACATATACATACATATATATACATACATATATATACATACATATATACATACATATATACATATATATACATCATATATATACATACATATATATACACATATATATACATATATATATATGATGCTATTATGCTTTATTAACACACACACACACACACACACACACACACTCACATTATGTTATACAACATATAACACACACAAATGATGTTATATTATATTAACACACGTACATACACCACATAAAACACACACACACACACACTCACACACATATTATACACCACATAACACACATGATATTAAACACCATATAACACACACAGATTATGATATACATGATATAAGACACACACATTGTATTATTCACATATAACACACATGATATTAAACACCATATAACACACACAGATTATGATATACATGATATAAGACACACACATTGTATTATTCACATATAACACATGCACATTATAAACACACACTATCTAATGCATATTATTTTACACAAAATATAATAAACACCCATTATATTAAACATATAACACACACACTATTATGCACAATATAACACACACAAGTAAACCAGGAAGGCGTGTGATGATGTGTTCTCAGTAGCTGGTACCAAACTCACACATTATATGTATACACCATGTTACACGCGCACAGACCACACCAGGAAGGCTTCCCGATGGACACTCGTATAACCCCACACACACAAACACACAAACCATTCTGATTTCATTTGCTTACAAAAATTAAAACACAACAGCCAGATCATTGGAGAAATTTCCTTTTATTGTCGATAAGCTGAACATCTCATTCAAAAATCCTGTTCAAATGCCTGTTCAAAAGTCCTGCAGAGCTGTGTGTCTCCTTTACAGGGGGGGGAACAAGTCAATGTCTGGTTGATACTTGATGGCCTATAGTCTTGGACGGACATTTCACTCCTCTGTTCTTCAAGAGATAAAAACAAACGGGTTGGATCATTCTGCACCGCTCCACGACTAAGCTACCTCATTGTGACGTACAGTTTAACACATCTTTCTGATCTTCTTTATTCATTTTAATCCCTGTCCCCAGATATGGGATACAACCAATGTTTGGACTTTAAAGATAGAGGAAATCATTTGTGTCTTTGCGTTGAGTGAAGGAATCCAAACCTCTTGTAGGTTTTAGAGAAGGCCCCTTTTGGGATGGAACAGATAAATAAACGGTCCAATCAAAGAACAGGGAGACAGAAACACAAGACCCAGATGGTTCACCCAATCAACAGTGGCCGCTGCTATCAGGAGGTCGCTATGGAGACCGCTGAATGCTATGCTGTGGACCGCTAGCGCTGACCAAGTACCTAGCTAGAAGTTTAGCTGAGCTGATTTAGCGGCGTGAATTTGCCTTCATGTATAAAATAATAATTTACAGTTATACCGCATTCATTTAGCAATCTAACAAGGTACATAACCTATGGAGTTGTTATGGTCAATATATAGAATGTTTGAAGCACATTCGTCCTTATTGTCATTCGTAAAAATGGAAACAAAAATGAAACAAAGAAATATACAAACCGGTGAAAGATGAAAAACCCTTCTTAATATCCCATATACAGTATAAATATATCAAACTAAGCATGACTTCAGGAAACGGTAGAGCTGTATTAAAACATGAATGGAAATATTTAAAAACAAGACTCTCTACTTCTTCCCTTTTTATAAGCTGTCCCGGTGAAAGGTCTCACTCACACCTCTTCCAACAAACATGAATAAACATTGCAAAGCGAGACTCTGATTACATTATCTATGTGCACATAATTGAATATTACAAAAATAATAAATTTGGCTATTCCCCCCACAATTTCATCACACCTCTGGTTAAAATGAATTTCGAGCCTGTAAGATTACACATGATCCAAAAAAAAACAACACAAATATGGTTGTAGACTCTAGAGAGGAAAAAGGATTTGGCACTACGTTATTTTTGTAATAATATATACGTATTTATAGAAGCCCTGTGTTTTGCCTGGCAAACCAAAAATAATAGAGAGCTTCTGTGAAGGGCGGGCGTCGAGGAACATCTGCCGTCGTGCTCATACTGCTTCAGTATTCGGAGGAGTCTTATCTGTGTGCCACAGTGTGATCTATGTGCGACCGGTATGTGTGTGTATGTGTGTGCGTGCGTGTGCACACACATACACGTGACATGCATTCGGTTCCTGTGAGTTTATGTACCTGTGTATAGGTGTGCATGAGTGTTTATGAATCTGCATATGTGTGTGTGTGTGTGCGCGTGTGTCTGCACATGTGCGTGTGTGTGTGATTGTGCACCGAGGAGACTAGAAGGGCCTAGTTGCGCAAAGCGAGGCGACCAATCAGAAGGTGAGGTTTGTGTGACCATGGTGCGGGGGCGGGGCTGAGGCAGAGGCAGTGGGGGGTGGTTGTGTTGGGGTCGGGGGGGGTCAGGGGGGTCTTATAAGGCCTCAAACTCGTCGATCCTCTGCTTTGTGTTGCCCTGTCGGATCTGCCTCAGGGTCTTGTACTTGTCGCGTCCGGCGCGCACGTTCTCCGTGTGGAGCAGATCGTTCTGCGTCTTCTTGGTGTCATCGCGGGCCTGGGCCAGCTCAGAGGTCAGCGCCTAGGGGGGAGGGGAGGGGGAGAGGAGCGGGAGAGACGGGAGTGAGTGGGGGGGGGGGTACGTGATTAGAAGAGTGACGTCCGAAAATCGAAGCAAATTCTGATTTGTTTGCGCTGTTGCTTCCACAGTTCGTGACACGGCAGTGGGTTCCTTGTCCCCACGACAGGTTCTTGGACGTCACTGCCGGAAGTGGAGGCCAAAATAACTCTAATGGACACAGGACTCTATCGCGACTTTGTTTGACTGACAGGGTGAAAAATGAATGAAAGATCTATCAGGGAAGAAATCAAATAAACATCCAAAAAAAAAAAGGTCTAACAATGACAATTGTACTTCTATTGGGGATAATAGTCACAATATTACATTCATTACCATCCACAAAAACATACTGTGAAAGTAGTCAATTCCCCCCAGAAAGTACCGGCACCTCAAACAATCGATTTGGGGCGAGGGTCTCCGTAGCAACAGCCTCATCCTAACCCCCCCCCCCACCAGCAGCCCAACGGGCCCCTCACCATCAGCTGCTTCTGCACGCGCTGGTTCTTCTCGGCCTCGGTGAGGCGCTCCTCCTCGTAGCGGTGGTCGTTGATCTCGTCGTAGTGCAGGTCGGCGCTGTGCGTGCTCGACTTCTCCTCGCTGTCGCTGTAGTCGTCCATCACCGCCATGGGCTCGTACAGCATGGGGGGGGGGGGGGGCGGGGGGCGGGGGGCCGTCATCACCATGTGTAGCTCCTCCTTGGTCTTCAGCAGGTCGTCCTGGGCCTCCCGGGCCTGGAGGGGCGGGGGAGAGAGGGAGAGAGGGGGAGAGAGAGGGGGAGAGGGAGGGGGAGAGGGAGAGCGAGAGCGAGAGCGAGAGAGAGAGAGACATGATGTTAAAACATGTTGGTTTTTTGATCTGTATCTTTTAATCTTTCTTTTAGCAAAACATTGAGCTCAACCACAAAGGATAGCACTTAATAGTCATGGGCTATTACTTGTTATTCATAAATGAATATGCACTATCAAAAAAAGAGCAAAAACAACTACTTTATACCCCAAGGCAACAAGGGAAGATATCCTGCCCGTATATATTTTTTGTCAATAGGTCAAACAAACAAACTGTGACACCAAAGAATGTGATTGGTAGGTTGTGTTGACGGACAGCTGTAAGCGCCCTACCCTGTGCTGCCACGTGTCTGCCTCCTCCTCCTTGCATCTCCTGGCTTCCTCCAGCAGGGCGATCTTAGCCGAGTGCTCGGCCAACTCTGCAGCCTAACGCAAGGGAAAAAACACACAGAATGCAATGATTCTTGTCTTTTAGCAAGTCCTGCTCATTCTTTGTTATGGAGATTCACATGTGTCCCTTAGAATGTTTTTAATGTATAAATATTTCTCTCATTGTGTTAATTTGTATCAATATATAAATACAGAGAAACAGGCCATTTGGACCTCTAAAATAGCATCAGTGCATTGTAAAAGATAGGTTGGTCTTTCAGGAATATAAGACTGCCACAGTCACTTTGAGGTGCCCTCTTTAACCCAAACCAGACCCACCTAACTGCTTCTGCTTGTTTGTTGTTTGTTCAGTGTGTGCGTTAGCGTCTGGGAATCTGAAGACTGTTTGGACAAGGGAAACCTGCTTTGCCATAAACAAAACTTTGTGTATTAAAGGATTTGGGATTTAAATTTGACGTCCCTTAGTTAAAAAAGTGCAATAAGAAAATCAATTGTTTTGGGTAAGGTTGAAAAGAAAAAGTTGCGATAATGAAAGCAACCTGTTAAGTGATTGATTATTCATTGTGGTTCTAAGTTTTGACGCTCACTAACTCTAGAAGCAGAGCATTGTGATAGGACCTAAGGCTCATGTGTGGCTCGTCATGGCTACCGGGAGAGTAACTAACGTACTAGGGTTACCAGCCAGAGCTGCCAACAGGACTATTATGGGGTGGAAGGGTGGGGTTCAGTGTTGGACCGGACCGGCTCCCACAATGGGCCCCAGTGGGTGGTTTACAGGGGGGGGGTTCCAGGAACCAGTGTGGGTGTGGTTTTCCAGCCCCCCATTACTAAGAGCTTTTGTTGTTTCTTCCACCGGATTGCCACTGATCTCCTTAATGCTGTGGAAAGCTCTTCCCTGGTGCAGGTGCAGATCTAAATCAATCACGATGGAGAGATGAAAATTTCCTGAACTCCACTTGATCGATCCACTCTCTCAGTCTCTCTCATTCTCACTCTCACTCTTACTCTCTCACTCTTACTCTCTCACTCTCTGTCTCCCTGTCTCTCTCTCTCTCTCTAGCGTGGTGCCATTGGTCAAAGGATTAAAGCTAGATCCTGAGTGATTTGATCAGGAGCCGAAACCGAATCTGGCAAGGCGTGGAGGCAGAAAGGACCAAATGGGGTGGGCAAATCGACTGGCATGGGAGAATGAACACCCTCTGCCAGGAAACTGGGCTCTCGCATTCTGGGTGTTTGCCAGCGTGGTCTCTCTATCAGCCATTTGGCGGGCGACCAATGCACCAGATTACAAATGATGAACGTCTGTAATTGGAGTCTGAGTGGCTAAAAATAAAGGAAAGCAAAGCAGGCCTCCCCGAAAAAGGTGGAAGGCCTCCCGAGTTCACCAGTGTTGCCCCCCTATGGACACTGTTTAAAAGATGCTGTAGCCTACTCAATGTGTTCACAAGGGGGAGTTTCATTTTTGTAGGACATGTTTCAATGGACCCTGCTAGTCTGTAAGCTAACAACGTCCAATTCAGAACACGTACTGCTCTGACAGTATGTTGTGACGAAAGGCCAGGAGAAACTGTGGGCCTGGTGTTTAATTTATCATCACTAGTTTGCCTACTATCTGTCATTCCTAAACTACCTCAAAACTCTTTTTATAGCGTCTGCATCTCACACTCTCTCTTTTCGTCTGTATACTATCTCCCAGTGACGCTCGATCATGTAGACTATCAGTAACGACGATGTTGTTGTTTTTCACCAACTATCTTCCATCTTCTTTCTTTATGCCCGCCCCTTTCGGTTTGCCCGCCTCTTTTATTTGTGTGCCCGCCCCTTTCCCTGTGCCCGCCCCTTTCCCTATACCCCCCTTTCTCTCTTCCCGCCTTTCTCTCTTCCGCCCCCCCTTTCTCTCTTCCGGCCCCCCCCTTTCTCTCTTCCCGCCCCCTTTCGGTGTGCCCGCCTCTTTCTGTGTGTTGTCGGGGCGTGGCACTTGGATCTATGAACATCCTTATTGTAGCGATATATTGTTTCACTGTCTTATGACAAATGTACTTATTGTAAGTCGCTTTGGATAAAAGCATCTGCTAACTGCCCTCGACGTAAACGTGGCGTCCGCTCACCAGCTGCTCCTGGCTTTTCATCTGGTCCTCGGCCTGGCGGGCCAGCTCCTCCTTGGCCAGCAGGGCGGCTTGCCTCTCCATCTCCAGCCGCGCCGCCTCGTCCGACGCCCGCTGCCTCTCCTGGTCCAGCATCATGGCCCTCTGGACCTGGTCCTGCAGCTCTGGGGGGCGGGGGGAAGAGAGGAGGTGAGATTAAAGGGCCTACCCCCCCTTGAGCCCGATGCCTCACCTGTACATTAACCTTAACCTTAATGACCTGCACCTGAATGTGCTTGAGGCCGCATAGGATCAAAGCGTCTGCTAGATAGCAGAGTGTAATGACGTGACGCTCGGAGCTCTGCCAGAGGGTCTGTTTGATAAAATGACGTCTTCAGTAAGGCAGATAGTAAAGTCTGTGATCTGAGTGTCATTCACTCATCAGTGTAATTATGAACTTCATAATAAGTAGTTATTCACTGACATGACGGTGCACGACATATTTCCAGAAACCTCCTCCTGTATTTCAGGTTTGGAATCTTCGTTCAATCATAAAAAGATTAAAACAGCAACAGTCAACAGGTTTTGTTTGAAGTTAACACATCATTTAGTACACCCTGAGATGCCAGGATAACAAGATTCCCATAGTTTGAATCGTTCCATCTCAGGACTCTAGGTTTCTAGTCTCCTGATACAAAGGAGGAATCCAGACCTACAGTACACACACAGCCAACTGCACACACACACACACACACACACACACACACACATTGAACCATCAACACATACACACATCCCCACGCACACACCACACACACACACACACACACAATGACAGATGATTCATCAACACACACACAACCACACACACACACACACACACACACACACACACACACACACACACACACACACACACACACACACACACACACACACACACACACACACAGCAGTGATAGATGAACCATCAACACACACACACACACACACACACACACACACACACACACACACACACACACACACACACACACACACACACACACACACACACACACACACACACACACACACACACACACACACACACACACACACACACACACACAGAGCCTTACCTCTCTCTGCCTTCTTGGTCTTCTCCTCAAACTGGTACAGTCTCATCACCAGGTCCTGCTTCTCCCTCTCCATCTGATCCTTCTCCCTCTCGATGGCCTCCCGCTTCTTCTTCTCGTTCTCCAGCTGGGCGCTGGAGATAAGGACACACACACACACAGACAATGAGAGAGCTGCCACCACCACCCAGAGTGACAGCCCCCTGACACAATGCAGGGCTCCCAGGCCTCTCCCTGAACCACTGTGTGTGAGGCGCTCTGACAGGAGGCACACACGCGCTGATACAAATGTGTTCAGCTGCCCCGCAGCAAACACAAACACGCATTTTGCTTTTGTCCGTCTGGGAGGGTGATTTTCAGCCTCAATCACATGCTTTTCCGTTTTTGTTTTGTTTTTCAAACTTCTGTCACGCTGTACTGTGTGTGGGGCAAAATGCACCATGGGAGACAAAAACGATTGATCCAACTCTTAGGGAGCGAACAGTATGTAGGCCAGCATGTAATCTACACTCTCCCTGACCCATTTATTGTCCAGACGCACTGCTTTGAGAGACGGTGACCCTCTGAGCGCACACAGCCCCGTTGGCTGGCTCTGTGTCCCACGGCAGACAGTTACATCACTGTGTTTGAACAGCTGCGCGGGACAGTAGTTTGGCGCAAGACAGCAGCAGCTCTGGTAATAGGCTGATAAGTGTGTGTGTTTGCATGTGAGTCGTTCCACTTTGCGTGAGAAAGTGCGTGTTGTGTATTTTCTCCTCCACATTTGCAATTACAATTACAAAACCCATTGACCCAGCCAAGTGGCCGCATTCAGTGGACCACACCAATCCTCAGTGATGCCTCACCCGGGCAACGGACGTCAACAGGCGTTTAACCTATAGAGTGTGACATTAATGCCTATCCATTTGGTTTTCCTTACAAAGGTGTATCTCCTTTGTGGCCAAGGGGTGGGACGGGCGTGGGGGGTCAGGGGTCATGAAGGGAGCAGACGTGTGTGTGTGTGTGTGTGTGTGCGTGCGTGCGGCGCGCCCCTCACCGCTCCAGCTGCTTCTGGTGCTTCTCCTCCCGGGCCTGGGCCTTCATCTGCTGCACCTCGATGGTGTCGGGCTTGCGGCGGCGCATGTAGAGCTCGTGGTTGCCCATGCACAGCTGCAGGATGCGCTTGTTGATGCGCAGGCGAGCCGCGTAGAACACAAAGTCCTGACGGGACAACCCCGGAAAAAAGACACACCATTTTTCGGTTAAACACAAAGAAAAGAAACCGCAGTTTGTTGAGTGAAAGGTATTATGGGAGACGGGAGGAGGAGGGGAGGGGGTAGGGGGTAGCGTAGCGGTCTGTCCCTGGTGGTTTTGGTTTCCGACAGGAATGACAAAGGGGAAGCTGTTAATGCCAATCATGACCGCACCTTTCCCCAGGTTCTCTTCTAGAGGTAATATAGATAAGCCGCCAGAGAAACCACATCACCATATATGTGTTTGTGCGTGTGTGTGTGTGTGTGTGAGTGTGTGTGTGCGAGCGTTATGTCAGAATGCAAATCCGTCAGCAGTGAGTGAATGGAAAATGGGTGTGTGTGTATTGGTGTGTGTGGGTGTGTGCGAGTGTATATGGGAGTGTGTATGGTCGGTGCCTCAGCGTGTGTCTGTGTGTTTGTGGGTTACAGATGCAGACATCTGATTTAGCAAGTAAATATGTATGCACAGGTAAAAAGCACAACACATTTTGGATTGACCTAAAAAACAATCCCTACCTTTTGGATGTATATGATAAAAATGAATTATTGTACAATGATTATTTCACTTCGTTGGTTGGTCTTGTTCTTACCGGGGCTTTCTTGTCAATAGGTTTGATGATGAACTTCTTGTCGTTGAATGAGATGTTCCGGATCTCGCTCCAGGGGAAGCCTATCTTGGGGGTCAGTCTGAGGAGGAAGGTCACAGGAGAAGCCATCGGTTAGCCTCATGTCCCTAATCAAGTGGTCCCAGGTCACACACAACACAACACAACACATCTCGTTTTTCTATTTTGTAATTCCTATCTGACCTTCTAGCTCAACCAATACTGGGCAACGATGAGGCTAAGCTAGAATATCTTTTTAGATTCAATGCCTTATTGTCCTTAAGAGATGTATTTTAAGGTTCTGTGCTTGTCCATAATATGTGTATACATAGTCATCATTTTTTTGGCACCAACTCCTCAACGTAATTCCATCCCTTTTATTAAGTGCTCAAAAGATGAACCACTGGGACATTCTTCAGAATGACACTCTGTAACACAGACCAACAAGAACGTGGCTTGGAGTAACTGGAGATACACATTCAGAGAGAGGCCAAGGGTGTTGACCGCCACTCTGCGTTGGGCAATGGTGTTCCCTCCCCGTCCGTCGGAGGTGTCAGGCTCCTGCCGGGGTGTGTCATGCTCGGTCTCTCTCAGCGGGATGCCGATCTCATTAGATACGCCGCAATAACAAAGTGCTGTACAAGCCTGCAGTGTTGCAATGTGCTCCCTGCAGAGTTCTGATTGGCATTACCGCCTGAACTGGAATAACTGAACAATTAGGCTCCCCTGACACCCTCTTGTGAAATTGAGGGGAAGAATGTTGAAGCTAACCTAGCGATTTGGTGTCAATCAGTGTGCGCAAGGTCTCTTGAGCCATTGCGTTATTTGCGGACCTGTGTTATTGAAAGGAATATGGCCACCGCTGTATCCATGCAACACTGAAGGGAATTGTTAAAGGGAACCCCTAGAAGATTTGCCTTGGCCTGAATGAAGATTGATACCCAAGATGGCTCAACGGTGAAGGTTAGGTGGTCCTAGCAGCCTGGCGTTATCTTCTGAGAGTTAGTTGGCTTATGCCTATAGAAAAGGTGATGAAAAATGAGCAGTCACTATAAGAACCAAGGGTTTCAAATGAACAAACCAATCAATTGAATTGATCCCAGGTTCAAATGCAGCACATTTATATTTTGCATTTTGTTTTCTTACTGTACCGAAAATGAACCGAACCGTGACCTCAAAACCGAGGTACGTACCGAACCGAGATTTTTGTGTACCGTTACACCCCTAATTGCAGCATAGTAAAGGCCTGCTGCTGCCTCCATTGACTGAGAGGCTGAGAGACAGGGGGTTAACCTCCTCCAAATTCCTGTGTGACAAAATAGCCTGAAAAACCGGTCTGTGTCACCATGGCCACAGCAGGGGGAGAGCTGGAGACGACAGAGGCTTAGTTAACCCAAAGACATTGTCTAGCCCCGAGACACTCTTGCAGGGAGCCTATTTGCAGAGCTGTGTGTGTGTGTGTGTGTGTGTGTGTGTGTGTGTGTGTGTGTGTGTGTGTGTGTGTGTGTGTGTGTGTGTGTGTGTGTGTGTGTGTGTGTGGTGTGTGTGTGTGTGTGTGTGTGTGTGTGTGTGTGTGTCCCCAAAGGAAATCCAGGCAAAAGATGTCCAAGGTATTGAGGGATGGGATAGTACTACCAGAGGAAGTAAACAGCATTTTGATTATCAATAACAGCAAGGAAAGGGGGGGGGGGGGGGGGGTTGCTGTTTCTGTACAGTGGAGAGGCAGGGTTCGCCTCTGGATCAACAACTGAAAGACATGCTAACTGAGGGACAGTTAGGGTAGTTCTGGAGTCAAACTCAAATTCAACTAGAAGGTTGTGAATTTTTCAGTGTTGGCCCTTTCCCACTATGGCAAATCTAAAACCAATTATACACCGTTTTGAGATAAGTGTGAGCCTCAAAGACTGGAACTCATTGACCTCGTACCGTATGACAACTACAACCGCGGGCATCGGTTTCAAAACAACAATTGAATCAGTTCACTAACAGAGAAGGCAGAGTTAAATCAATGCTTTCTCTTCTCTCCTTCGTCCCCCGCCTGCTGGGGGACCTCTCCCTTGTGGCAGTAAGGTGTCTCTTACTTGTCGTCCTTCTCGTAGATGTTGAGGCCCAGCGCGTCCACGCCCAGCCACAGCTCTGTGCCCTTCTTGTTTTTGATGTCAAAGTAGTTGACGCCATACATCTCCAGGTCCTGGGCGATCTTCAGGTACTCCAGCATAGCGTCCTCCCTGCAGAGGACCAGCGAACCGGGTGAGACAGGCCACAGCTCAGGGGCACAACTTCAAGCAGTAGGAACGCACTGGTAGCATGTTTCCACTGTATCAAGTAGTATGGTGCAAAAACCGTAGTTTAGTTTGACTTGAGTCACTTCAGGCATCAAGGAGAATGATCCTCTTTTACCGACCTAAGGATTAATAGTTGGACGTTAATAAAGACGATAAAGAATATCTACGCATGTCACCGAATCAGTATTTCTCATTTACCAATGTCAAATAGCCTTGATGTGCTTTTGCCAATGATTCCGATCTCTGCACTACAATACGATATTTCACCCGGACAGAATTTCAGGCCGATTTTCTGCCACTAAAACCAAATATCCTCAAAGGATCAAACTTGTTTTCATCAGGAAAGCAGAGCAGATAAATAAAATATGTAGGTCACCAACGGCACTGAAAGAAAAGCTTGCAGGGCTGAATTTAAGCAGAAGGCGTGATGTCCTGCTTAAAATATGATATCCTGAAGCGGCCGGAGCGCAGACTCACTTGAGCATGCCCCGGTGCTCCTCGTGCCACACCTGGATCCTCTCCTCCCACTGCTCCCGGGACAGATTATGCTGCTCCTGCACTCTGCAAGGGCGAGGAAGAGCCAACGTCAAACCACCAGCTAATGAGATACTTGGTCTCAGACACACACATCATCATCGTCAGGCTCAGCTACGAGCGAAACCAGCTCTGGCTGCCTTGCCAGCAATAGGAATAACTTAAATATATGTACATATATACAAACAAAACCTCAACACAAATAAATAAGAGACAGTTTTCCAGTTTCAGGCTCAGTGACAGACAAAACGGCTATACCGGCCCAGAGAACAGACAAGCCAAAAAAAAATGGTCATTCAACAGAGAACCACTTTCTTGGTTGAACCTGGTTCTCTACATCCCCCCCTCTCACCGCTGTGGCAGCAGGCGGTCCGAGGTGAGATAGCCTGACCGGTGGACCTCCTTGTTGAAGTCTCCGAACTTGGCCTGCACCGAGTAGGAGGCCAGCAGCACGGCCGTCTCGGGGGGGCAGTAGACCTCATCGCTGAGGATGCCCTCCTTCACCTGCAGGAAGAAGAGCTTCTGGGTGATGTCCTGGATCAGCTCCTCCGACACGTCCTCTGGGAAGAACTTGGCCCGGAACTTGAACTGCAGCGGGTTCTCCTTCTTGATGTCCTGGGACGCCACCTGTGGAGCGAGGGAGCAGACGTCTTGGTTTTTTCAAGGACTCGGGTCACTGAACTTCTACTTTGTGTTTTGGATGCGTTTTCCATGTTGGTGGACGGTGTCCCCAAACTAGAAATGTCTTCATTTGAACGAATACTATGTTATCATCATGATGCATCGTTATTAATATTGTAGAGAGCTACGAATGGAAATTGGATGAGGATAATAAGGAAACAAAAAACCTCTAACAAATATTATATTTTAAATCCTATTTGTTTTTTTTAGGTATAGCCATATAAGGGGACATCACGTAACACCTGTCAATAAATCATATATATGACGGTTATATAATTACTTAATATTTCTGAATAGGCCTTTAGGCGACATTTCGGTTACTTCTCATCTTGGGTGTGCGTGCGTGTGTTCAGGAGGAATTTCTTTAAATGTTCAACTTCAATATACCTTCACACGCAGTTCCAGAGGACATCGCTCTTCCGCTGACTCCACCACATCGTACACAAACAGTGGTAATGCGGTTGAATGACCCGAAGCTATTTGTTGACACAACGCGTCTCTTCCTCTTAATTTCAAAACGGTAACCAAATGCAAGGGGTCACGATGGTTACAGGCTGTACAATCAGTGCCTGGAATAGCCCGGTATCCATCAAGCATTGTGCTGAAGAGCAACTATTTGCCAGGGCGTCCTCAAACTGCACTTCACTGCTGCCCTCTGAGGCCAGTGGAGGGTCTCACCATGACCCAACAGTTATCGATTCGGACCAGGATGTGGACGCACCACTTTCTGCCAGACAGGCGGACAACCGCATAATGCCGTCGAAAGGACAATACTTCAGAGATACTTTTTGGGGCGACATGATAATCACATTTGTCTGCTTACGACGGAATTAAGCTTGAGCTGGGCCTTTACCTTCATAAAATGGATGGAAGAGGTTGAGAATCTCACACCCTGATTCTAACACTGCTATTAGAAAACAAACCCTCTCAACAACATGACAACATGACGCGAGCAGCTCTATTCTCTGCAGGCAAACGTTAGTTCTCAGATCCACGAGGCGAAGTAAAAAAGAAAAGCTGAGCGGTAAGATAAATACACACGGCGTATAAGTGATACACGAAACCGCCGGGAGTGCTTGCGGAAAACCAAGCTTTGTATATACACTATGCGTATAATACAGGCAAAACCTCATTCCAAAGTCCCATGCAGTCTCATGCACTGGCCGGTTCACCGTGTGATGAGCACATGCAGAGATGGCTTGCAGCGCACAGCTCAATTGGGAATGAATGTTTACCCCAGAGGACCATAGCAGCAATCTGTGTTTGCGCTAGGCCAACAGTGGACAAGAATGGAAAGCATGGGAATGGGGGGGGGGGGGGTGGGGGTTTGTGAAGAGTTCACACTAACGTGGTACAATACTTCTCCAGCTGGTTTATCGTCGTCGCATCGACGCCCCACCGACACCAATGGAATTTGTGGTGGGCTTAACAATTAGCCACGGTGGCCCCCGAGAAAGCCCAGTGGGATCCACACCTGCGAGTCCATACTACAGATGTATACACTCGATTCTTCCGGGCTTACTCATTGACTACGCGAAAGGCAAACACTTTTTAACCCACCCGTCTGAAGAATGCAGCCCTTTCTCTGGTGCCGACAGTATGGGCTCAATCTGACTTGGCATTGTGTAAAAGAAAAGAAAAAACAACAACCTGGACCCTTGGAATGTGCCCCTGGGACTCTCGACGAGGGGGGCGGCCGCCTCGGACGTCGCAATGTTCGCAACTCTTTAACGCTAGTCATGCGAGTCCACATTAGTCACCGGGTTAGTGGAATTTGAAAAGCAGAGGAAGGGTCAACTTTCACTCTTTGTATTTCACTCACTGAAAGGAATACTCAGTGTAGATCTTACCTTTTTCTCCAGTTTCAGCCATGTTGGGTAACCTTTGCCGTCTGTGTACTGGAGCCCAAAGTACCAGACCTCGCGTAAGCCGATCGTCTTCACCACCTGTGAGAGAGGAGAGGGGACAGACTCGTTCAGGATACTGCGCTTCACTCTCTATGATCTAAATCAACGGCTCAATCCCACGTACTGAGGTGACTTGTAGATGGGGGAGAACAACAACAAGGACTGTTAAATACGTGACTTTCCTCATGAATTAGAGAACACGGTGACATTTCCAAACAGACAACTCGTTCCTCCACCAGAGATGGAGTCAAAGCGGCCCGTGCCAAAGAGTTCACAGGTGTGTGTGTGCAAACCTCAAAACTAGATGAAGTGAATATTTTAATTAATGGTTTAGATATACAAATAGACAATAAACTAGATCATATTACTGAGAGCATTTGGTGAAAGGCCCTTTGGGGGCATCACCGCCTCTGACAGGCCTTATGAAACCCCACCCTTACCAAGTGAAACACTCCTGCCACCAGACTGATGTGATGAACCCAACCACTGACCACCCACATTCCCAGGAGCCAGGCTCGCTCGAGCACATCGCGTTCAGTCGAACTTGTGCAAACATTAAAGCGGCAACAGATATGCGTGTTTATTTGCATATGTTGTGTTTACATTTTCGCTCCATTGGTCTCCGTATGCAAAGCGCACTCCTCCCGCGCCCCACCACGATGGTGCCGGGCGGGTCCTTACTGTGCGTGGTAAGGCGGCGGTTGTGTTCGTAGTTGTCAGCCTGACCTTACTCCTCAAACATTACTCTGTTTCACTTCTGCCCAAATGCTATCTCCCACAAATTGATTATTTCTGAGGAAAGTGATTATGCATATGGTTTCCTTACTGTGTGGTAATACCCGAGACACAGAGCACACAAGAACACAATAAGAAGGGCTGGCCCTGAACAATGAGTGGGTATTGTTTGACTTGTGAGGAGGAGTGGCCTACTGTATGATTAGGGTGTGCTGTGTGACTCGCATCCTGTGTGTGACTTCAATGTGCTGGAACAGTCTACAGTTTAAAGGTAATTGGTAGCCCTTTTTGACACGCACAAATAAAAGAAACTAATACCTTTAAATCAACAATGACAATACACTTGTTTTGGGTATTATTCTTTTTGGTGATCAACTTTGACCATTTTCTATACATGGTGGAAGGATCTAGAAATATCTGATTGTTCTGTAAAAGATGCCACACTTTTCGTCTGGCTTACCAGAGAATAGTTAATTTCCGACGGGCTATGAGTGATTTTTCCAACAAGGGTTTGCAGTCAGTGTGTTTGTACATGTATGTGTGTGTTTGGCTGTGATTATGCACCAAGTCTTGTAGTGGGAGAATATATATGCCAGGTCCTTTAAAAGGTGTTTAGTCTCAAATTCCCCACCCAGTTCTCAGGTGGGGGCTTACATCTCCCTAGCAAACTGTGAGTCAACACATACACCTCCACTCCAGGTCAAACCCATTTTACCAGATAAGCTGTACGTCAAGGAACCTCAAGTATGAAACCAAAATTACTCTCCCGTCAACATGATTGATTACTTAAAAAAGCAGCTAAATAGGTTGGTCCTATGCAAGGCTAAAATCCACAGACCTTTAGATTGTGTGTGCGAATGTGTGCGTGTTTTGGTGAACACAACAAGCAGTAGCAGAAGCTGAAACGAGAGAGCCCTTCAACCTAGACCTCACCTGCATTAGAAGCCCTAAGTGGCACAGAACACAATCGTCCTTTTCATGGTGTTTTTTTAGTTTTTTTAAAAGGGGCTGCGCAGCTAGTAAAAGCGAGAAGCTGTGTTTAAAGAGTGACGCTAGCTTAATACCTAGCTAAAGGAAAGTTTGGTGTCCTCGAGGGGGGGGGGATAAGCCTCTTAGGTCTAGCACATCCTTTCCCATCGTGACCCAAGTAACCTTTTCTCCACCCACACCTAGTGTATAACATTTAATCTGAACCTAAATGTGATTTCCCCAATATGTTGATGAAAATACGGATAGAATAAGTAACTAGACAGAGGGCTGAAAAATATCATTCATCATCATGTCAATTCACTTCAACTATGTTGTTTGGCCAAGTACATTTAAAACACAATTATGGAAACCAACGTTATACCCATAAATTTAACCACACAAAACAGAAAAATAAATTATATGGCAGAGCAATCTTCACCAAACCATAACACGTAATACGTAAATCATTTTGATATTGAATTGTCAGATCCCTGCCAATTCCCCTACCTACTAGATAGATATTGGAAAAAAGCCTTTGGAAAAGCTAATGGGATTCATGTCTGATGGGCAACTGGTCCTTCTGGTAACATTAGGCAACAATGGGAGGAAGGAATTTAGCTTGCATTAGCTTGAAACCCCCACTGTGCCTATCTGCTCTTGGACGTCTCTATCTCTCGGCTAACTCAGGTTTCAAAGTTGCGTTCCTCCTCCATCCAAAAGTAATTGAATATGTCTTTCGCCTCATGTTCATAATGACTGAATGATGCTGACCCTGATTCGACCGATATCACATGGGTCCTACCAACAGAGGCCCCAAAATGTAATATTTTAACCTCCCTCCTGTTTTTGTATCTGACATCTTATCTTGTCCATGCTGAAAAGTGATATATGCAGATGTGTATATATATTAGGGGTGGGAATCTCTTGGCACCTCACGATTCGATTCAATTCTGATTATGAGGTCAACGATTAGATTCTGAAGCGATTATCGATGGATCTCGATGCAACAATTCTTTTCTATGTACATTTCCATGCGTGATTTTCAAAAATATATATATATACATCTGGGTTTGCTACTCAGAGTTTGTTAATCACTTCCTACTTTTGTGATGATCATTAAAGACATCAACAGATGAATTAACTTATCTAGTATTTCATAAGAGAGAAAGCTTTTGTCACAAATATGACTTTCTATGAACAATGCAATGATCAATGCAGCTTGCATTATAACACAATATGGAAGCATGCAAAAAAAAGGTTTCAGTTTTATTTTATTTCTAATCTCTCTTTTCTATGTCATTAAAGGAAAAGCTGCTCTTGAATTAGAAGGAGTTCTTGTGTCTGGCTGTGAGTTTGCGCGCATGCTATGCGTAGGCTGAGTCGCAATCGTGTCAAGACAAATCAGATTGGCCAATACACACTGAAGATAAATGAAATATTTTTAAAATGACAAAAATTATCCCTCTCTGGCGAACGTTGCAGCAGGCAAACAATTATTATTATTTTTTTTTAATTCCGATTATTAATTTATCTGCATCGAGACAGAATCGTTTTAGAGAGAATCGTGATGAGAGTTGCATTTGGAGCCAGGGCATCTGTGGCAGTCATAGAGGAATGCGTGTGCGTTCGTGTGTGTGCGCGCAAACTGGTATTACTCACTACATCCTCTGGTCAGAGCGAGGGGAGTGGAGGTACAGAGACAGGGCTCCCCCAAACAGAGACAAGCTCAAAGACAAAGAGAGAGACAGAGAAAGAGAGATGGAAAGAGGGAGAGAGAGAGTGAGAGACGATAAGCCTGTAGTGATAACCATACAGTTTATATCTTTGTCCTGGCTAGTCTATAATCCATTATTAAATTATGACATCTCATTGTGCGCGTCCGTACATGTTCAGGATTGCATTTTCTCCATTGTGTGTGTGTGTGTGTGTGTGTGTGTGTGTGTGTGTGTGTGTGTGTGTGGTGTGTGTGGTGTGTGTGTGTGTGTGTGTGTGTGAGTGTGTGTGTGTGTGGGTGGGGGTATATGTGTGTATATGTTTATGTGTGTGGCTCCTAAGTTCAGATCAAGGGTAGTGAGGCGTCTGGCGGTAGCGGGGCCGCGGGGGGAGGGGTGAAGGCCCCAGAGTGGGCGTGGCTGCAGCATGCTGCTCATCTAGGGCCCCGGGCACAATGACGGAGAGCGAGGCTATAATTGGCGTTGACCATGATGACCACGGGGACCGCAGTCGGCCCTCGACCCCCCGAGGATGAGCTCACCGCCGTTACTCAGCATTTCCATTGAGGCCGTCTGCTGCTTCTGTGTGTGTGTGTGTGTGTGTGTGTGTGAGAGTGTGAGTGTGAGTGTGAGTGTGAGTGTGTATACATGTGTTTGTGTGTGTCCACTGAAATGCCAACACACCACTCCATAACAGACTAGTTGAGACGTTGAGATATTGTGCTGATCACAGCCGTTAAACATCAACTTTGGCCCGTTACTAATAGCAACCCCGGCTGGCCGAACCTCTACAAACTGTTTTATCTGGAAGGGGGGGGACGGACACCTGCTTGGAAATGGGGCACTGAAATGTAAGCTGAACTGTTGCACTATGAGGGAGTTTGAAGGTGATTCAGTCGTGCTACACCCACCCCGCCAAGAGAGATTTTGACATGTAGGCGAGAGGAGCCGCCATCTAAACATAGAGCAACTTCAGTTTATTTGAAGTTTCACAGTCTCATTTCCACGGGGAACCTATCTTCCCACAAGCAGTAGCCATTGTATAAGATAAAGCTCACCCAGCCATTATTTTGTTTGACATGAAGTGGACCAGGGGATCAAACAATCCTCCAGGGAATGAAGCCACTTCCCCGCTCACCTTTAAAGCCGGAAGAAACCCCATCTGTAATATTATACTGTGCTTTTGGTAAAGCAATGGGCACCAAAAGCACAGTATAATATTACAGATGGATGATGCCCTTTACTTAGGGATGCATAATCTATCTACAATTAAGTCACCCATGGAAGTTTTTCCTTCACCATGTGTTAAGTTAAGTAAGTGACAGCGACTCAGATTTAAGAACTGACCACACTATGTTTATTTGCTCTCTCTGTCGCTTAGCAAAGGAGGTTTAAGTGAAGAAAATCGTGCAAATGAATGGAAGGGATAGAGTGAGCCTGCTGACCAAAATAACAGGACAGCGCTGTGATTCTACCCAGAGGGGCTGTGCACATCCACGGCACCAAATGCAAGTGATTATACATAATTTGCTAGACAGAGCCACAGTCATTTTCTTCTTTGTTGGGGGCGTCTGTAATAAGAAAAATATAGAATTACGTTTGACTTGTCCTTTTAACTCCTTTCTCTCAACAGCACTGCTGGGGAATAGAAACAGCCGAGCCTCAGAGACACAGTCACCGGTACAGTAGGCACAAACAAGCTATTGAAAAACGGGTTAGACAGGAAGTGGTAAAAACAATGCGTTTCCTCTCCCAGTTCTGGAATCGAGTCCCAAACAGGCTCGGGTTAACAGGCAATATACTATTGAGTTAAGTTAAGCCTCTCCACGATTGGGAAACAATGAGTGCAAGGATTGATTTAAATAAATGAAAGAAAAGAAACCCAGGTACACTCAATCATGAGGAACAAATCTATGGAAAAATAGAAAGGCCCAAGTGTCACCAGGACAGGTTACTTAACCGCATAATGGACAGAGCATCGTGATTGGGTTGAATCAAGAATGAAACCAAGGACATTGAAACACCCCATTCACCCAGATTTAGGGCCATCTGCCAGCAAACTTGAGACACTAATCTTAAATCTGAATCGTAAGAATTATAATAAGGAAACCGTAACTAAAGTTTTGAGGCACCTAATATGTTAAAATCAGCTCCAGGGGCCAGCCCCTGACCAAATGATAAGGCTGAGTCACGTCACAATCATCCTGCCCATCTAGGCTCGTGACAGTGACTGGCAAGAGACTGACAGAGGCCATCTTCAGGTGGGAGCTGCCTTTGTTATGAGCTCACCTTGAATATTTCAACTCCTCATGCATCTCACACCAAACACACACACACACTAAGGGAACAGGCTGGTTTGCTATTCTGCGTCATTCAACATTTCATAACTTCCAATAAAGTCAGTTTCCACACTAGAAAATTCCCTAACTGGATAATATTTTGATCCGGTTCAAAGAAAGGTTCAGCATCGTTGTCAACTGAATATGTGTGTTGATTCTTTGTGCTCATGCATGAACTTGAATAGACCTTAGGGACCCATCTACTTGGAATTCGCTTTAGAATGACAATATAATAATATTTGCGTCAATAGACGTGGTAGGTGGACTTTCTTCATGCAGCTCTTTGAATCTCAATGTTATTCTTTCCCCTTGATTTGTTTTATACTGTTATTTGTTATTGGACGTCAAGGAAAACTGTGTGGAACCTTGCTGTGCCGTGTATCTTGTCAGGGACCCTGCAAAGGTTTGGTCAAATCAAAATAAAGAATACCCAGGAATTACTCCCTGATTGTATATGGCTCAGGGGGAAGCGAGAGGGGGATGGCGGGAGAGATAAGTGGCCCTCCAGTCCTCCATAAGACAACACTATCAACGACGGCGACTAGACTGAGGCCACAGTGATAAAAGAGAGAGCTGCCTTCTCCAGACACTCTCTCAGCGATGTCATTCCCCTGAGCAAGCCCAAGGACAGCTGGTACAATCGGAGCTTCAAATCCCTTTTCCCTTTGCAGAAAGCCAACAGCTAGCTCCAGCTTTATAATTTAAGATTCTGAAGAAGAAATCCCTGATAGATTTATATGATGAGTGAGTGTAGTTTTCATTCTCTTCTATTCTATAAAAGAGAGTGAGGGTGGATGGATTTTGTCTACGGGAGACGAAGAACAATGAAGCAGACATGTGTGTTGCCTCGGCGCCAACTACAACCCCGGACACACACTCACACGCACACGCACACACACACACACACACACACACACACACACACACACACACACACACACACACACACACACACACACACACAGACCTGGTCGAAGAGCTGCTTGCCCGTGGTGCTGGGCAGGACTGCAAACTCCAGCTCCGCATCCATGGTGGTGACGCGAACATTGACCTGTGGACAAAAAAAACACAAGGTGCAAGGGCCACAGTGAGTCAAGTTCATAAGCATCAACGAAAACACAAAACAACAAAAAAGAGGCCATCTGATGAAGAAAATAGTGCTCGACCCCAGTAAAAAAAGAGAGCCAACCCAACTAGCCAAACGAAAGAGGTGCTGAGGCCTTTTGGAGGAAGGTTAGAGGGGGGGGGTTGTGTTTACACAGTAAACACACACAGGACCCTGTGTTAATCGCCACTCTCTCTCCTTTGCAGAATGGGCTGCTTGAAAGGCATTCAGATGCCAAATGTATAGGGGGTTTCAGTGGAAAACGTTAAGCAAGGAGCACAGAATAATCAATTTCTTTGAGCATTCATCTACTTGGGACCCTGGGAAATTAGCACAGCGATAGCCTGAACCTTAATATGTTAAATGTGCCGTACTAGCCGTTCATATTAAATACAAGCAGGATGGGACGGTTTGAGAGTGGGTCCCTGTGCTGATAACCCACCAGACATTAACAATGGAGAATTAATAGCAGCCATCAGCCAAATGCTGGCCTTCCACACCCTCTTAAAGCTTTGGCTTTAAGAGGACCAACTGGCACTTCATGCCAGTTGGCTCTCCCCTGCCCTGCCCCCTTTTTAAGACCATCCGTTTGGATGTTACAGAAAGAAGCTGGTGAATCCTTTTTCATTTTATCCCCCCCTACTGGGAGCCGATCCGTAGGAAAGGTCTGTTTCCCCGTTGGTTAATGATTCACCAGCCATACCTATGTGTACCAAACCGGCGATCCATCTCGTGGAAACCGGCCTAATGAGAGGAGATTTTAATGTCAACTCACAGAGAGTCCGGCCAAGCGATTATTATGCGATGTATAAAACCTCAACAAATAGCTTAAGCCAATAAGCGCAGAACAATAACAGATGACGTCGGTTTTGACGCCACAACACAGAAAAACAACTGTCGTATTCGATGTTCGCTGACGGGAAACACACAACAAAGCACTGATATTTACCAAGACGTATTTAGAGTTATTGTCACACGGTTTGCACCCATTATTCAATTACAATGCCCAAGGTTCTTGCCAATCACCAGCGGTTTCCAGGAGACATTTAGTCTTATGTCTAGAGTATGATTTTACTTTCTTCTCCTCTGGGGAGTTCTTAATGACGGGCCGAGAGGGGGACGAGAACGAGAGTGAAGGAGAGAGAGAGAGAGAGAGAGAGAGAGAGAGAGAGAGAGAGAGAGAGAGAGAGAGAGAGAGAGAGAAGAGAGAGGAGAGAGAGAGCGAGAGAGAGAGAGAGAGAGAGAGAGAGAGAGAGAGAGAGAGGAGAGAGAGAGAGAGAGAGAGAGAGAGAGAGAGAGAGAGAGAGAGAGAGAGAGAGAGCACAAGAGAGAGCACAAGGTAGTGAGCACGAGAGCGAGAGCGAGAGAGAGCGAGAGCGAGAGCACGAGAGCAAGAGAAAAGAGAGAGAGAGAGAGAGAGCGAGAGAGAGCAGAGAGAGCACGAGAGGAGAGAGAGACAGCAGAGAGCGAGAGAGCAAGGAGAGAGCAGACAGCGGAGAGGAGAGACAGCACGAGAGAGAGAGAGAGAGCGAGTTTGCTGGCTAAAGCAGCCTTGACTGATATCTTTCATCTCCACTGTGAAAGGCAGTGAGCCCCAGCGGTGGTGGACACAAGCTCAATGACGCCCACTGGAAAATGGGCTTTAGCGGGAGGGGTTTGGTGCTGACTGAGTTGCTGATTCACAGCTTCCTCCAAACATGCACGAGGCCTGGGTGACCCGGCTGAGACAGCTCATTCTCACACACCAATGGCAGAAAACCGATGGAAAAGCTCACGATTGTGTGGCTATCCGGCCTTTGTGGAAAAAGGTGAAGTATACACAGGTCAAATCTATTGATCAGTGGTTCTCATTTGGGAGAGAGTTAGCTCGGTGCATAGGGAAATATGGTCATTTGAGTTTCCCTAGTGCTGGGTACATAAAGAAAGGGGAGAGGAAGGCCCGTGCCGACCTTGCTACAGCTTCCTGCGTGCATAAGGTGAGGCGCTTGGGTTGCGAGGGGGCATGATTTAAAAAGAAAAAGGGGGAAAAAAGGAAAAGAGGATAGAAACCTCCATTTACACAGCTGAACAAAGGTGCCCATTCAGCAGCAGGTCCCCAAGCAGTTCCTCTCCCGCATCAGTATGCGTATGCCAGAGTGAACCCACGCTTTCAAGAGATTTACAGCGAAAACCGAAGAGCTGTACCAGTTGGCACTGCACTGGGCTTGGGTATCACAACGTTGGATGCTTTTGAATTTCTTCACGTCTGCAACAGCAGTTAAGGCTGCTCAGGCTGTCCCTCTCACCACCAGCGTCCACATACGCTGCGATTACAGTTGGCGGTGGCTGCGTCCGAGGCAGCGGAGGGAATGGAACATGTGAGTGGGCGCGCAGACCGAAGGGCCAGCAGAAACCACCGTGTGAGTGATATGTGATCTCCAAGCTAATCCCTTCAACGGTAACTCACAATAAACCGAGGCCATGAAAAAGAAAACATGACACATATACTTGAATTATACCAGGCAAAGGCCCAATGTTCCACAGACAGGGCAAAAAAAAAAGGTTGTATTAAGTATTATGAAGGCTCACTTCACAAGATCTGTCCTTTTTTAATAAGTTAGAAAACTAGAAAGCCAAAGGTACCAGACAGATCCATAAAGGTAACCGCCAAGACACAGAGCAGTCCAGGATAAATGCTAGGCTTACTTTCGCTGAATGATAAATAGGTTGACAGTTAGTGTTGCAAACACTGGTTTCTATGGTAACCGTGCCAATGCTGAGGGGGGAAAAAAACTAAAACGCTACATAATAAACTTGGCCATTGGAAAAAAAGGGGCAACAGAGTTACTACACTGAAGAGACGTGGCTCTTGGTTAGTCTTGCATCTTAACTGCCAAAGACATTGTCGTCCTTGTGTGGCCTGGGTTTAAGACTTGGTTTTTGGTCACATTAAGGAGATTGGGCCATGATCATTGCTGTGGTTAAACTCTGAGTGGGGTTGGATTGAATTCCTCAATGAAAGCCATCCAAAACATACAAGCCTTCTCTGAAAACGTCTGGAAGGCCTTGTAGGACAACCAGGCATAGACACAGGTAAATATAGCAATAAACAACCAGAGGAACCAGCTTCTGTAAGCTGCCGAGTATGGTTTTGTAAGACATTAACACTTTTTTTATTACACTGCGTTCTCATGGGGTATAATCATTCATCTTGGTGACTGTGAACCAGAGCAATAGAGAAACTTATATGCCCAGCAGTGGTGCTTCTTTTCAGCGGAGGGGAGGGGGGGGAAGGTGCGGTGGTGGGGGTCTGATGGAGTTGAACAATGTTTGGTTCAGATTCCTTCCGCATTCCTCTCTCCCAGCCTTATGAGGAGAATGCACCCCTTCAAACACAATGCGTGCAGACATTTGGCCAAATGTGCAGCATCTATTTTTTGCACTGTGCAATGACCCCGAGGGCGTTCCAGCCATCGGTGCGTTATCAATTATTTCAAGGAACACAAATTAACAATGGAGCTGGACACGAAAAGGAAACACCCATACATGTTGGTCACGGCCACGCCTGAGAGGTTTTTATCATGGGTCTGTGACCGCAAGGGAAACAGGATTCTGGGAGAGCCGGGGAGTACTATCGTTTACCTCGCCACAATGTGTCATTCAGATGAGGGAAACGTGAGTCACAGGAGCCTACAATCACCCCAATTTCTCCCATTGGATAGCTCGTCGTCTCACCCAACACCCCCACCAGAAGATGTTGGAGGTGAGAGAGGCCTTTGACAGCATGTCAGCTGCTCATGACTTATTGATTGATTGATTGATTGATTTTCTACTCAGGGGTTTCAAAAGATAGTCTCAACAGCTCTTATAGTGTTTACATTTTATTTTCACTGCAAATCAATATCTGTAACTCAAGTCATAGGATATTTCAAATATATTTCTATACCTGATTCCCTACGAAGAGATTTTCACAGTCTTTAGGACACATAGGGTGTAATTGATGTGCATTTACGATAAGGACTTTTAAGAGCTTTAGATTTGTAACTTAGAAAGATATTTAACAACGTTTTCAAGGACTAACTTTAACGTTAGTAAAGTCCTTTCACTCCTGCTCTCAGGCTGACTTAAGTTAAACTGAAGCTAACAGAGCATAACACCTGAAACTAGTCACCCACTGGGTGCCAATAATAGACCTCAGGGGATTCATTTTAGATTACAATTATAGACGGTGGGCAAATAAGAACAGGGGAACAAACTCATTAAAACATACTTAGTGTATGCTCCTCCTATTGGTTCCTATTAGCCTCCCCTCATGAACTCACAAAGTGAACACTCAGTCTCAGCAAGCAACAAAAAAAATCAGGGCTTCTGTGTGCTTGACATCATGGAAAGGAAACATTTTGCCATTTTGCCCCCCTCCCCCAAATAAAAAAAATAAAGGAGCCAGACGTATTTCTGTACCTACAACAGGGGGTGTGCTATCAGCCCATGATGATGTCATTTCCACGGTGACACTCCTGACAACCCTGAGGCAGTTCTAAACAAGCCATCAACAAACTGTGTGACGCCCTGACAGTGACCTCCTTCAGATGTTCAACTATCAGCACAATACCATGTACTGTTTGACAATACACGTCACTGTGGCAGCACATTTAACCATTTAGTTGTATTGTTCAAACCACTTCTTAATTAAAGTTGAACTTAACAATGTGGACTTGTTAATATGCCATGACCCCACTCTCATTTCAGGGAGTTTATCATTCACCACACACAGACAATAATATGGTTTCTTATTTGAACCAATTTAACAATGACATCTGAATAAAAATAACAGGATAATATCTACATCAGGCCCAATACAAATGAAGACTAAAGACAAATAGACAAATAATTGGTCCCAGTGTGGTTATACAGTGATTATACAGCCCTACAGGACAGACATAAAGATGTGGTCTAGATCCGTTGTCTGTATCCAAGAAAATTATTTAGCCTATCAAGAAAAACATAAGTTTCTGTTTAATTTTAATAATGGACAATGGAAGAAAATTGTCAATTGTGTTAACTGGTGCTTCCAAGGTGATCCTGATTAGGTACAATCATTGCAGGCAATCCGATTTTACTTTAATAAGAGTTTATTGTCTTAATGTTACAAACAGCAGAAAAAGAAAAGTCTGTTATTAAAATTGGAAGAGCCCACATATTGTCAAATGTATGTTAGTTTGGCTGCTAGAGTAAACCCCATCGCGAATCACAGAATCATAGAAATATTCAACGTAATGATTGATTAATGTGAAACAGCGAAAGTAAAGAATAAAATACATACCGCTTTAGGCATCGTTGGTCCTTTTTCTTACTTTGTATGAGACGGGATACAAAAAGAAAGCGTTCCCTGGAAAGAAACTGCTCCGTGTGTGTGTGTGAGACGCTCTCGTCTTGCCTTCCTGGAGACAGAAAGAGGAGAAACGAGTTATACCCACCTCGGCGATACTGGATGGGACGGAATAGCCTGCCTTTAAATTGCTGTGCACGACTGGTTGACGCACAGCTTCATGATGAATCACGCATAAATCCAGATCAAATATGGAAGCCCTTCCCAACAGATATGATCAACTATGTCTCCACCCTTTTCTTCTGGTTACCTTACTCAGAGGATGGGGGAACCCTTGCGTATCGATACCGGTAAGGCTAGAAATAGCCTAGTTTATAAAGAAAAAAAACTATTATTGGAATAAAACTGTTTTGAATCGAACAGATTTAATAGGACGCGGGGTATGGGAACTAGTCTGAGCATTGAATCTCGGAAAGAGATATTACCTTACAGAAATGTGATAAAGTAGGTGTGAAAACACCTTTCATATACTCTCCCGAGACAACAAACCCAGTGTAACAGGAAAAGTCCGGTCCGCGTTAAAGCAAATCCCATGTTTAGCTTTGACGCGCATAGAGTGACCCAATTCATCTCAGGTCGTTTAAAACACTAAAACAAAGGCACTTAATGAAGGTGGAAAACTTTGCCCTCAGTTAAAATAAGCTTCCTTAGGCTACAGCTATTTCAAAATGCATATATGGGTTGTTATGTTGGTGGAGCCGTCATGTAGGCGTTAGAGGCGAACATCCTCACTGTAATCCTGCGGACACCTGTTGAGAGATCTGCTCCTTTGGGTCGAGCGGGCTGGTAAACAAGGCGCAAAAGTGCGAAAAGTGTTTCCGTTTGCTGAAACGTACACAGATACGTATCGAAAGTCTTACCAAATAGTGGGATTTGCCAAATCGACGATTTGTCGGCGGTTTCGTAGCCGTTGATTTCCCCTTCCTTCTCCTGTAATTTGTAACGCGCGGCAATATGGCTGACAGGTGGTTGAGTGCGCTGCTGTGCCAGAGCGGGCCGACCTATGGTCACCGCCGGGCTCGACACACGGTCAGCAGTGGAGGGTCTGGGATGTACTGGGTCTTGCTCACGGTGGCATGTAGGCAAGGGGATTAACGCTTCTGTGAACGTATTAACGACACTCGTAATGGGACTGGCGTCTCAATTCATTAAGGAGATATTCTAGGATAATTGAATGTCGTGCAACAATAGACCATCCTACTGGTAGGCCTATATCTGGTGAATAATTAAAATTCCAATCTTAAAAATCTTTGTAAATACGCGGTCTCTGTGTTTGAGCCAGGTGCAATACTTACTTTTTTACTAGAATAAAAATAAAAAGATTATATTATTATTATAATTTATAAAGTGATGATTGTCTACGTATATAACAGCATGTGCTAGATGTTCATTTATCAATAATGTGTGGAAATAATAATTAAAAAGGCTGTTTCTAATAGCATGATTAACATATAGCATAGCTTTATCTATCCTAATATCAAATAGGCAGTGAGCATGAAACACTATGATGAACAATAGGGTAGTGTTGTTGCCTATAGCCTGCCCTATAGCATCAATTACAATTCCGTACGGGCGGCTGCGTCACACAAACATTGCATCTACAAACACTGAGAACCAAGGAAGTGCCGATTAAATGGGAGGTGTTGCTGCCTACTGGCCAATGGTTTGACAGGATTAAAATAGAGCCGTATATATCCGAGATGAGACCCAGTTTCGCGCAAAGATTTGCGTCTAAACCAAACGAGAGGACGTGGCGTGAACCACTGTAGGCTACTCTTATCATTCTTTTGTCTTGAACGTTCTGACTCACGAACTTGTAGCCCTACCTACTGGTCACGTCAAGTTTATTTAGGACTGTTTAAATGGTAATCCGTCTGCATTTGAAACGTTTATGATAGGCTGCCGCTTAGTAGTATAGAAAGTTCAATAAAAGTTACCATTTGACATTACTGTTAGCCTCTCTGTCAAAGAGAAATTAATGATGCACGACTGAAAACCAAATAACAAACATAGCCTACTGCCGGCGATGTATCAGGAGGACGCACGCAAATACAGACCGTGCAAGTCAAATTCACGGGTGGCACAGATACCCGAGGGCGTATGCGTTGACGAATGCCTAACAACGTTTAGCTAAAAATACGATTGCGTTGATCGCTTAGGTTACAGTTATAGGCTACCAGGCTGAATATAAATAAGATTTACTTTTTAGGATTATTATCTGCTTTCATGTATTTGTTTAAATAAGGCTTTTCATAACCTTCTAACAATAATTGACTCAATGTATAGCCTACATTGAGAGTAACAATTTCATGAAATGAAAAAAGTCCAAAGTATTGATGTTGATGCCAAACGAGTTTATTACGTCATTCAAGATATATTCTTCAAGTTAAAATGTAATTCTTCACGAGTCCAGCTCTTGGAAGCCATCCACTCTCTTCTGCGTAACTTCAAGGATGAGCGCTGAAAAAAGAAACACAAGGAAACACAAGAAAGAGTCATGACCGTATACACTACAAGGTTGTAATGTTGTAACATAACCACTAGATAGAGCTGTAAGCGTCTATGGCGTATAATCTTTGGGCGAGAGTTTCCGAATGCACTTTAGCTGTCCTGGGTAAAATCTATATCTGTAACGTGTCAAACATGTATTTTCTTACTGTCGAGGAGGTCTCTTGCTACATAACTCTTTTCCAGGTTGTGGCTCACTTCATCCATCAACCACGGGAAAAAACTGGTCTCAATATCTAGAATAAAATCAAAGTTATGCATGTTAAGTATAATAATGAGGTCAACATGAAAGCATTTTTTTATCTGAATTGCATGTGGGGAAAAAACATGAACAATCAAGATACCACTGCTTTTCTCCCACACAGCTGGATTTTGAGAAACTTTAACAATCATTATCTGGTCTGATTTTGCTTGATTACCTTCAGAGATCTGGCAACGCTATCATCGCTCATTCAAAAGCATATGTCAGTTTAGTCATGGTTATGTTCCACGTTGACGCAACGCAAGGGGGTTTTACGTCCTTGCGGACGTCCTTGCATCCCCCATTGAAGGGCCTGACATGCGCCTCCTAAAAATTGTAACCTTGCGTGGAAGCGTCTGATTGGTCATTGCGTTTCGTCGACGTGGAACCATAACTGAGCCTTTAGGGCTACTGCAAGTCTTCGCGGTGGCTGATTCAAACGAAGGGTTGCTGGTATAAGTTGAGTTATCCTTTTTTGCCCCTTTTTGGGTGAAATTCTTTCTCTGCTTTTGACCCATCCAGGAGCCGGACTCATGCACACCGGCAGTGGTGGGCTGTCAGGGCCAGCATGCCTTCTCTGCTGGCCTAAACACTATCAGAATCACTGACTTGTGTTTTAATTTTCCTTTTTCCATGAATATGTATTAAATTATTTCCAATCTCGGTTGCGCTGCTTCCACTAGTGTTTGTTTATGTTAGAGCTTTCATCCAATCATATTTCAGCCATCATGTGTTGCCAGGGTCAAAGAAATCTGCCTTGACGCCTTCAGAATAGATAGCGCTGGCGTCTGTAGCTTAAAGTAAGTAGCAACGACGCTGTTGCTTTAACCAATCAGATTTGCGAGTTGGCAACTCCGAGGCCATCTAGCAGGCGTCCAGTGACGTCGGCATTTTCACGTCCTTTGATTGGATGGTCAGATATTGGATGGTCAGACTGGTACTAGTCAGAGCCAGCAAAGCATCAATAGCTACCGGCACAAACTAAAATAAAGCGAATAATAAATAAATAAAGCTATTCCCTGTAGCGAATTAAAACTTACTCCAGAAGGTGAGTAATGCATTTTATTTAAACGATTTAATAATTTTGTCATTTAATTAGGTTAATATTGACATTTCTGCTAGAGGATGTACGCATGGCAGCTGTGGCTGCAGTGAAAATAGACTTGTTGAATTGTTCTTATTGGGTTTCTTGCTTTAGCAATGGCATTCTTTCTGAGATACCTGTCTTTGATGCAACGCCCTGTTATACTGCATTTCTGTGTAATATTGGTGGTTTCTATAGCCGTGGAGTCATAATGATGGCATTAATGGGGTGGATTAGTTCATGTAGGACACCAGCGAAGGCCTAGGTGTGAAATGCATGGCCCGCCACTGCACAACGGCACACCAGGAGCAGTATGTGCATCTTCACGGGAGGAGACATACTTAACAGTGGAGTGGCCCATTGTAAAAGAAAGTGAGCAAGTTGGAGCTCCTGCCAGTAGTAAAGGGAAGCAACACCTTTCTCCACAGGGTCGTAGAAGTAGCCGTGGTCCCCCAACGCGGTGTACACGGATGCCAGGAGGTCAGCCAGGTAGTGCTGGGTGAACGCCCATGCCGCAACCTTCTCCGCCGTTTCCCTTTCTTTCTCCAGCACCTCGCGCTGCTGAGCAATCCTACGCCCCTGGTGGCATAGACATTTGTTTGTTGGTTTATTTATTTGCAGATGGAAGCAAGTAAAAAAGTTCACGTATGCACACACACACACACACACACACACACACACACACACACACACACACACACACACACACACACACACACAACACACACACACCGGTGATACGCTCAAAGTGCTTCCGAGTTCAGTTCTAAAATGACTTCACTGGACCTTTCCTCATATCCTGCAGAGGTGTTACAAAACAAATAACATTTCCTGATGGGAAATATGTTTCCCTGCTCATCAACCGGTCCTTGTACTGATCTCTGTGGATAGTAACCTTAAAAGACGGCGAGAATGGAGAGCAAAAAATAAAAACTTGTACCTTAAACTGAAACTGAATAGGATCTTTCGAATTCAAAATAGAAACCAAAACCCTTACAGACAAAGCTGAAACGATGCTGAAGCCCAATTAAAAAACCCAGAAGAACAATACAAAGTGAGTGATTCAAAGCATCTCTATGATATCCACTGGAGGTGTGTTCCCTCTGGTCCAGACATACCTTCTCCTCGCGCCGGCGGCGTTCCTGCTCCTCCAGCCGCTGCACCTCGGCCAGCTCGGCGTCACGGAGCTCCTGGAAGGACCGCTGCTGCGCCCGGAGGCTCGCCATCTCCTCCTCCTCCATCACCTCCAGCAGGGACTGCTCCATGGTCTTCCCAACCAGCACCTCCAACACTGGCCTCACCTCCACGTCAAAGTCAAACAGCTGGGAAGAGGGGGAGGGAAAGAATATAAAATAATAACGCGTTATTCTCATAAGCAATTACATTGTTGAAATGTTGTTGCATTTTAACATTTGAAATCCTAGTCACACATTGGGCTTTTTATCCAAAGCAACAAACTCAGGATTTTAAGAAGCACTACCGCTACTCATTTAAAGGGTTCCTATCGTCTAAATCAGACTTGTCCTTGCCTAAGCAAGCATTAGGAGATAATTGGGGAATATTCCAGAAGCAGAAGCACCTCGGCTGTGCGAAAGCAGAAATTGCTATACAATCCCCGAAAGACCAACCACTAAGGAGAGAGTGTTTGCAGGGCAGAGTAGGTGCGGGGCTCGAGAGTCATGCTTCAATGATAGATTGGCCCACAGAGTTCAGAATGATTGTTTTGGAAATGTTTAAAGGACTGAATAAATAGATAATAATTAAACATATAGTTATGACTATACATGAGAGCAAATTATTGGTATACACACAATGTAATGAGAGCTGAACAGTGACACATCAACCGGCCACTCTGTAACCAGGGTTGACCTGGATGACCAGATCCACCGACCTCTCCATCCTTGATCTGTGTGGCTACATCTTTGCCTGTCTTTGCAGGTACAAAGAGCGGTGTTGGTGGCTTGTCAAGGAATGCGTCTGTCTGACAGTCCACGTTGGTGGCCTCTATGTGATCGCTCAGTTCCTCCAGATAAAGTTCTGGGAAAAAAAACGTATCCATATGGAGACTTGCGTTTTTTCATGGTTGTATCCTGAATGGGCATTTGTGTATCGCAACAAAAGGTCTTTACCCGTTTGTACATCAACGTGGCTTCTGCCTGACAATGGCGTCCGGTGTTCTGGATCTCAGCTGCGCTCTGGCACGTTTACGAGCCATGGCTCTCTTGTGGGCCTCCCGTTGCTGTATCTCAGCGCGATCTGCAGGGGCAGGCTATTGTATAGACGCTTATTAGTATGTGTGCCTGTGTTAGTAGTTAAGAACAACCGAATAGGCTGCCTTTGAAAGTGCTTTGTGTGGCATAATTGTATTGTATTGTAATATAATTTGCTTGTACTCACAATTGGTATAATCTGTTGTGCATACGTGTTTCCTCTGACAACACGACGGTCATACATGATGTTTCCATAATTTGTGTGGCTTTCATTGCTGCATTGTCACGACAGCAGAAGTGGAGATGCATTTAATTAACAACACATTGAATTTCTCTACACCAAGTGTAAAAACCCAAGTGTAATCTACGTTAACGTTAGATCTTTTATCTTGTGTTATTGTTTCCTTTATGAAATAGTTGGTTTCCCGTCTGAGGCTATGTAACAAATCATATAAATATCAATAATAAATTTGCACTTTTAGAGAGAACGTGTCCCGCTTACTTCTCTGCTGGGTTTTCTCTGTATTTCGAGCGGTTCTGGGCTGGTCTTGGGCGACTTGAGAAGGTGTAGGTGCCGTTTAAAGACTCTTTCTGAGTCGGCAAAACGGAGCTCATTGTTCAAACTAGAAACTATTCATACAAGGTGAAATAATGTTAGATAAGAGCGATATTTAAGAAAAAGAATTGATCGGTAAAGTAGATGCTTGAAAACATGGCCGAGAGGAGAATAAAAACAAACGCGAGTGTCATAGCAACCGTATCTAGGATACGGTGAAGCGACTTCCTCTTTGACCACGCACACGTAGGCCATATCCATAAGGTGAATCGTAAATAATTTTACATACATATTTGACCAAAACATATAAAGTCGAAATCTTTGAGTGCTAAAATGCGAACGCTCAAGAATGATATGAAATATCAGGGATTAAAACCCCCCGGTTCTCTAATACTCAGCTATTTTCTATTCTAGAGTCAAATCGTTTCGCACTATTGCTGCACCTCGTAATTATGTAGGCCTACTCGAATGCAGGGGTGATTCTAGGTTTCCTAAACAACCGGGGCTTAGCCCAGACGGAAAATGAAAAGGCCGAAATTATTTCCATGCTTTATTTTGCATGAACATTTTTTCATAATGCTTCACCTAACAAAATACGCAGTTTATATCTTAAAATAACTAGGCCTACCTGACTGCTTTGCTGCTTATCCCCAAATGTCTAAAGTTCCATTCAAGTTATTTCAGAGTAAAATGAATACAAGTGAGACAGACCCACATTTGGGATAGGATAGATTAATTCACTTGAGGTGGTAAACAGGTTATGTTTTTAAACCGTTTATTCTCTTGCAAGAAGGACTGTCTAGACTAGGCTACTTATAAATAATACATTTTTACTTTTTCAACCCAAAAGTTTTATTCGGGGCTAAGGGTCTGTGATTAGGATGTCTGGGTTCAGGGTCTGCGTTCAGGGCCTAATCGACCAGGTAAATACGCGTCCTGCCGTCCTCCGAGCTCCAGGAAACGCACCAAGTTCCAGGTGGTTAATATTTAGCTCAGACGTCGTTCAATCAATACATTCATGATCCGAAATCTGACCGTAGCTGACCTCAGATCTGGTGAACTGGGCTTTTGTTTCGACCAATCCCGTTACTGGAGTCAGAGTTATTTGCAAACAAACTAGACCAGCACATGAACATTTTAAAATGTAAATACGCAGATGTTCCTGTATAATTAAGGTGTATGACAGCTCCCTCTGCTGGACAACAGTCTCACACCAAACTACATTTTCCGTTTGAACCAACCTAGCTATAGTACATTGATGTGAGACGGGTTGGTGGTTTGAACTTGTAGTAGCAGAGAATGGCCTGCGGGCAGTATGTAGGCCTACATTGTTAAATACATGAATAGGCTTGAATTTAGTAGTAATATTGAGGTTTGATATTTTACAAAATGGATTATGTGAACATTGCTGAATAAAAATCAGGTATATTAAATGTATTGCAGGAGTTTAGCTTGACATTAACCAAGTTAAAGGACAATTAAATGAACCGCACCAAACATGTAGAAGTCAATGTGGGATTTTAATATATAAACAAAAACACTTGACAGAAGTTTAATACAAACTTTTGTAAAGGAAAGCAGAGGAAAACATTTTCCCAAATGAATCTTCTCAAAATGTCACCACCATTCCGAAAGCAAGTGAAGAGGTTTGTGTAAAAGCAGTCCTCCCTGACCAGTTCTGTCCCTGACTCTAAACCCTGACTCTCAACCCTAACGCTGAACCCTCTGAGGGCAGGAAGACGCGCCTTCATTGTAAAGGTTAGAACCACAGAGAAGGAAGAAGAAGAGGAAGCAGTAGAGAGTAGTGAAGTAGTGAGGTTAGTGACAGACCTGAAGGAAAGGCGTGTGGAAGCACACGGTTACATGTGGGGTCAAGAAGGTCACTCCCACTGGAGGTGATTGATCCATCAGCCACAGACCGCTGAGCTCAGCAGGTCGTCTGGAGGACGAGGCTCAGATGAACCGAGGAGACGGGACCAGTAGGATGTCAGGATCAGGGCGGGTTCAGCTCAGTTGTGTCTACCCCCAACCAAACAGGATCAGGTGAGGTTCAGCTCAGGTGTGTCTGCCCGGACCAAACAAGGACATGGATTAGGTTCAATATTCATAAGATGCAACATTATCTGAACCAAAGTTAAGTCATTAAGGAGCAGGCAGGCTTTAGGGCACCTTGCTCAAGGACGCATCACTGTATTCTGAGGACTTGAACCCGGCACCATTGGTTTGAGAGTTGAACCCCCAGCCCCCTACCTAGTCCACTATGTCCAGATAATGCAAACTTACGAGGAATCCTTGATGGTAGAGTCCTGGTTGTCCTCAGGATTTGCCTTCCAGATGTACGGCTTCTCTATCAGTCCTCCAGATTCCTGGTCTGGTTACAAACGTAATTTGTCTCCAATTAAAAGGTAACAAACACAGGAGTAGTTTGTCTCCAATGTAAGGTAACAAACACAGTACTAGTTGGGCTCTAATGTAAGGTCACAAACACAGGAGTAGTTGGGCTCTTATGACGCGTAACAAAGTAGCAGCTGTAGTTTGTCTGGTAACCAACCCCAGTAGTATGCCGTAACTTGCACTGGACAAACTAATACTGCGTAACAACATGTCCACTCTGTTTATTTTATGCAAACTTACGAGGATCCTAGTTGGTAGAGTGATGGTCATCCTCCAGATTCATGGCTCCCCTACCAGCTCGCCTCCGCTCCAGAAACACGTTCTACTAAGAAAACACAGCGGTAGTTGGTTAACGCATGTCAAAGTAACAGCTGTATTTTGCCCTTTCAGTCAACCATGCAAGTCAATACAAACTTACGAGGAATCCTTATTGGTCGATTCCTAGTCGTCCTCCAGCGTCTCAGCTCCTCCATCAGCTCTCCTCAGACAGAGTCCTGGTCTGGAACAAACAGCGGATGTCTTGCTTCAACATGTGGCAAAACAGATGTAGTCGTCTGGTATATATGGTACAAACGCCGGTAGTTTGTGGTAGCAGTATTCTACGAGAAGTGGCAGTGAGTGTGATGATTACTTCAGAGTCAATCTACCCCACGACAGACGTCCTTCACCAGGCAAGGCCTCCACCAGCTCCTCCAACACCAGCTCCTTCAGCACGGCTCCTCCATCAGCTCCTTCAGCACGGCTCCTCCATCAGCTCCTTCAGCACGGCTCCTCCTTCAGCTCCTTCAGCACGGCTCCTCCTTCAGCACGGCTCCTCCTTCAGCTCGGCTCCTCCTTCAGCTCCTTCAGCACGGCTCCTCCTTCAGCTCCTTCAGCACGGCTCCTCCTTCAGCACGGCTCCTCCTTCAGCCATGGATTCCTGGTCTGGTTACAAACACAGTTGGTCTCAGCAGTAAATCACCTTGGGACGCAACACACCCCACCTCCTGCATCCGAGGTTCACTTGTAAAATGGAAGACAAATTTAAACATATTTCAGCAATTCATCCACCACGGTCGTAGGAGCACTAGTTACAATATTGGCTCATATGACTCTTACATAACCCTGTATGAATTAACTCAAATCACAGCTTGGCACAAATTTAAAGTTATAAGATGATCAAAACCAGACCTAAACTACCGTGGATTTTAGTGTTTCAGATGAGCTTGGTGATGGTTACCCTCTTGGTCCCGGTGCTGCAGGCCCCTGGTCTCCAGCCTTCAGTCTCCGGGCCATCCTGGCACCACAAAGCCTCCGGTCCCCAGCCTCTCAGCCTCACCTTTCAGCTACAGTAGCAGGTTTATATTAGCATTTGCCCAACAATAAACTGAATTGACTCATCCGAAACCGAGTTACACAATTAATTGAACTACTATTTTATAACGCAAGGCGTTATAAAAGACTTTAGAGACCAGACATGAGCATCCCGTTTTTGGGAATGAAGACAGAGCAGTCCACAAGTTTAAAGAAGTGGTTCAGGCCATGCATTGAAACTGACCTGAGAAGGCTCTACTCACACACCAGAGCACTGACCTGTTCTGGAGGACTTCTGACAGTAGGTGGCAGTCTGGCTCTGGGTGAGGAGGTGGAGGTCTTGCTCTGGGTGAGAAGGCAGGCACCTTGGGACAAACTACATGTTACCTTTTTAACCTTGTACAGTTTTAGAGTATCTTCTACTGTGACATGTGGGAAGGACTAGCTTTGATATTATCCAGTTGGTAACTCTGCACCAAAGTCATTGTTTAACGTCATTCCATTGTGTAGGGTTTAACTTCTGTGGCAATTAATGACAGTAGATATTTAGAACGTACAAAAGCTGAAGTAACAATGAACACTAAGCAGTATCGATATTAAATCAAATATACGCACCATATTCAGGTGCTGGGTTCCGTTGAAGAAATGTCAAATTGTCTTCCACCTTGAAATGATTTTCAGCCTTCACTGATGTCAAAAATGGGCCCGCAAGTAGAAAGCCGTTTTGTACGCAGCGAGAGTCCCGTCATGTCAACGTGGTTAAAAGTACGGCGCAACCATCGGAAATTATCAACATATTGTACGACATACGTGTCCGTATGTATTTAATATCAAACTTAAGTTGTTTAAGATAAGGGGCAACCTTTCCCAATGGAAACGCCTGAAAAATAGTTTCCGTTGGCAACGGCTCAAGGTTACGCAAATACAATCCAGAACGTTCAGATTCCCTCAGGGGACTCCCGTCCAACTAAATGCCAGGTGGTTTCTTATGGTTGTCAAGACTACAACGTTCTACGCTAACCATTGGGCCTAAATCAAGTGACCGCACTCAGAACCTTCCACGGCGGGAAGCACAAACCATCCGACCGGAATCCGAACATTCCAGCCGGAACCAACCAAAGAAAATAACATAACCAGCGCCTCACCTTGAGCTGAACGGAGGAAGATCCTGAAGTCCAGCGATGGTCTTCATTAAAACACAGCCAACAGACTTACCTTGATGTGATCTGTTTGTTGCTGTTGGTCATTACTACTATTCAGTGTACCTTTACATTATTATGCACCCAGTGTGTTACAAGTTATATCACTCAAAAACCGTAGTAGAAGAGCTACACAATCTCCACATACAATCTGTACGTCTCCACAACAACTTCTAAAAACTCATCATATCATTCAATTACAAACACCCGTGTTCTACATTTTACAATTATCTAGATATTATTCAGGTGTACAACCACCATACAAGAGCCCAATCTATAACTTTGAGCTCATAGAGAGAGCCGCAACCACTAGTCCTACAATCGTCCACCTCGATCAACCACCTCATCACCAACAAGCAAATCATCATGCCCAGCCAGCCAACAACATGTTACAGGTCCAGTGAGATATGGTGCATCTGAGGTAAGAGACTGCCCATATATAAATACCGACTTCCTTCTAACTCAGCTCATCTGCCATCGGATTCAGGTCTCTTAATCATCTGAGCATGACTGCTTTACTAATTTGTTCTAATTGCTTATCAGACTTGCTTCTGTCATGACACATCTCATGTCTGTTCTAATCATCTCTTGTGTCTGCTCCTTCGTTACTTATAAAACTCTACATCTCCATTCATCACTAGAATGTTGCATCCTACTCATTGGGGGTGTGTGTCTCTGAGTGAGCAGCGAGAGATGCATGCTGGGATACAGTGCTGTCTGTAAGTCTTCAGTTCTATAGACACCGCCCCTCAGGAAGAAACCAAGTGTTTTGAGAATCTGTCTTGAACATCAGTCACATGAGCTGGAATATCCTCTCTTAGATGGCGCCAGGATTCTCAGAGGAGAAAGACCAAGAGGAAGATGTGAGGGGTTTCTTCCTCTCAGCCGGTGGAACAACACAACACGCGGTCTTTCATCAGAGAGTACCATGGAACACTTTGAAAACATTCTCCTCTTTACACCTTGAAGCCCCAGTGAAGGTTTCCTTACCTCTTCAGCTGAACAGCACAACTTCAGCTCGAAGAGCGCGCACTAGTTGGAGTTCCCAGATTGGTTCTGAGATTTAAGGAGACCAATTCGCTCAGCTAGTCCTGTCTGTAACTGTAACAAGTACAGTACAGCCTGAGAAGACGTGCAACTGCGAGAGCAAGACAAAGATCCACATGGCTCTCAATCAATTCCAGCCAGGAGGAAGAGCCATCTCATTACAGGTCTTAAGGTCATCTTGAATACCCATTTAGGTCCCTTTCCAAACTTGTCGACTTCTCTCTTGGTTGAATGCCTTTAGGTGTCCATCCTCCATTGATCCTGATTGGTGTAGTCCTAGTTTGAAGTCACTGATCTGAACCCACCGCATGCATCCTTTTACCCTTTTTGCCTCCTTCCTGCTCAGTGTGGGATATTGCTCCGGAGCGTCGCTCAGGGCTCTTCATGTCTACTGGAGGCCCTTAAGTAAACGTGTGGCCGTCCATCACGTCTGATTTATTTGACCATTCCAATATCCCAAGCAAATCACACAGACCCCCGTATGAACTCACTGTCAAAGCAGGCCGGACACACACACACATAGAACCCAGGACACGCACGTAGAACCCCATGCCAGGTGGAACCAAACACACGTAGAACCCCATGCCAGGTGCGGGAGACACAGTAGAACCCTAGCGATGCTTAAAAATCATCCCGCACACGCAGGGTAAAAACCTCATGCCAAATAACTTTCCATCATCCACCCCCAGCTCTCCTGCCAGGGCACTCAGAACAACCAATGTCTCCAGAGACGTAAATTATGTACAACATTCTTTAGTGGTGTCCCACATTGGTGATGGATTATGCTTGGCGTCTCCAAAATGTGTCTCAGGTTTATTCAACGTCTCTTAAGTCATGTCTTTGTAGTCCAGTGGTTTCCTGAATGAGGGGCAACGTCTCTTAAGTCATGCATTTGGAGTCCAGTGGTTTCCTGAATGAGGGGCCTGCACAGATGCAAACGGTTCGGCTTTAGTCAGGAAGGACGTCATCTGTTCAGAAGACCACCCAGTGGAGGGGGCTGGCTCTTGAGGAGCAGGATCCATGGTGGGGATGGCCCCCAAAATAAGACCTTCTTGGAAATTGAAAACTGTTCCTGAGGAATCACGATGCCTGGAGGGGGACTGTTGAATGTGTTCCATGGTTCTCTGCGTCAGACTGAAGTTGTGTGTTTTAGTCGTTGAGATGAGGAGAGCCCCCTCATTCTCCCCTGGTGTTTCTCCTTCTGAATCCCTGGTCTCCCATCTTTTAAGAACATTCCAGTCCATGTAACTGACGTCCACGACGGTTTCCTCAAACACTTTGGTTTCCCTTGAGGGGGCGTGTCTACAGACCTTGTAGACTTGAGACAGCTTCTGTATCCCAGTATCGCATCTCCTCTGCTCACTCAGACCACACCCCCATCAGTAAAGCAACACTCATGTGATGAAGATGCAGAGCTCAAGATAGTAGCTGAAGAGAAGACTGAAGATATCAGAACCCAACCCATTACTCCAGCTTACAACAATAACTTAGAGCCTGTAACCATTTTAACAAATCATTAAAACCAACATAAACCAAACACCTAAGTAACCCATGAACCAATAAAACATCCTTACTACTCAGATCAACCTTCAGGTAACGGGTTAACTCACCAGGAAGCCAAAATACATCAATGTGCCCAAGAGTAATGAGAAATTTATGACTTACAGTTTGCAGTTCATCTTCATGGTTAAGTTGGGATACTCACAGAACTGCAGTTAAATATCCATGATAGACCTTTGAAGGAAGGAAGGAACAGTTTACCACTGTCCCACAGTTCAACATCTACCATCTCCATTAAATCAGATAAATGAATGACAATACAAATTCAGGGCTTTTGGAATCATCCAACTTTTAAATAATGATTAAGATAATTAACTAATCCAGCTTTTTAATATAAATTATACTAATTATTTGACATTGTCATTAGTCAAGAGTTGATTTACCTTTTACTTTGACAAGTTTGAATGAATAGTCTATTACTTTCAGGTAGAATCATTATTTAAATTTCAAATAAGAGTTAAACCACCACAATACCAGATTTCCTTCACATATAATCAGTAATTTATAGGGATGCACCGAAATGAAATTCTTGGCCGAAACCGAACAACCAAGGCCGAAAACCGAAACGCTGAAAGAAATTATTATGCCAATTATTAGTAGCCTACCACTTGGGGTTGCACACACACACACACACACACACACACACACACACACACACACACACACACACACACACACACACACACACACACACACACACACACACACACACACACACACACACACACACACACACACACACACACACACACACAACGCCAGTAAACAAATCCCGTGAAGCCCAATCCTTACGAGAGGTCCCCGGCCCGCCCTACGGTCATCCGGAGGCGCACAGAGCTTTTGGCCGTGATATTATATATACACAATTATATTATACTATTATACATAGAACGTTATAAGAAAGACGCTATCACCGAGAATTGGCGCGCTGCCAGACGCCGTCACCGAGTGCGAGAGGAAAGTTGACGGAGAAGATGGTGGTTGACCTAGTTTCAAAGTTTATACTCGGTAATACCGATGTATTACTCGGTGTGAAAATGTCCACAACGCAGCAACCCTAGTGCCATTGCATTTATTGCTATAACTTCATTAAAATCAAGGCATTGGAATTTTTGCAAATCGTTATACGTGGGTCTTTCTCAGAAACATTGAAAAACATCCACACCGCAAACATATTGGCGCTTATCCAGACAAGCGTGGGCTAGCCGCGCTTTTTGTTGGCGTCATCACAAATTTCTGTTTCGGCCTTGTTGTTTCGGTGATAATATTTCGGCCCAAAACCGAAAATGCGGTTTGTGCATCCCTAAAATACAAGTCACGTCAGTTGTGCTCTGCCAAACAATTCTACAAAAGTCTTTTACCTGTGAAACAGGAAGAGATGTCAAATAAGTCACAAGAGACCTCAACAAAACAGTACACACGTTCTGGTTTCTGGGAACACAAAAACATACCAGTTCGGGAGACGCTGCTCTGCCAGACAGTGGAGGATACCAACGAACTGTCCAGTGGGGTGTTGTTCCACAAAGCTGGCTTTTATCACATAACCACGGTTCCCTCTTAGGTGAAACGCGCCAGATGCAACCAATCTAACTAATTAAGAAAAACACGTGGCAGGCGAGCTGTGGCAGGGGGGCTAATAAGTAAAGCAAAGCAGGTTTCAGCTCTGTGTTGGATCTTAAATGACCTCCCTCATTTTAATTAAAGGGATGAGTCTGATTTGACTGATTTAGATTCATACTTCAAAACGAAAAAAGTATTCATTCAATTCACCTTACTGTGTGCGCGAGTGTGTGTGTGTGTGTGTGTGTGTGTGTGTGTGTGTGTGTGTGTGTGTGTGTGTGTGTGTGTGTGTGTGTGTGTGTGTGTGTGTGTGTGTGTGTGTGTGTGTGTGTGTGTGTGTGTGTGTGTGTGTGTGTGTGTGTGTGTGTGTGTGTGTGTGTGTGTGTTACTACTGTTAGTTGTCAAGTTGGTGAAAATGAAGTCACGTGTGATCTTGCGTCCCTGTTTGTGCAGGGAGCGGATGTGGCCAGCAGAGGGCGATGTTCCCACACGAGATCTGCTCTCTGAGCGCTCTGCGAGGTACCGTCTCCATTGCAACCGTAACTTGGCAGCATCCTGAACGGCCCTTTGAGGAGTGAGAAGGAAGCTTTCATCAAATAGACCAGAGAGACTCATTCACTGGTTAAACTGGAGTCATCGCCACACACACACACACACGTAACTGTGCATACACAAACACACATACACAAGCACATTTGCCCTTTACACACACTACACATTAAATATATAACTTTCTATAGTTTTTAATAATCGCTGCTATGTTAAGGAGCCCAAACCCAATTAATGCGCCGGTCTTTTACCGGTGTAATGGAAACATCCTGTACAAACACGAAGCTGTGACCGCAAGTGCTAGGGCTGGTTTGCCCAGATGTGAACTGGTGTGCTGTAAGGTGTGTGCTTAGTGTGAGCGGGGTTAAGGGGTGCGCGGCTAACTCACAAAAGGCCTGCCAGCCAGCCCTCATGTACAGGTGGGCGGCCTCGATGCGCACGTTGTTGGCAAAGTGCAGCCGCTTGGGCAGGTCTTCCTTCATGTAGGGCCTCATTGGCTGGTCATCGGCCCTGCACTTTACAACACACACACACACACACACACACACACACACACACACACACACACACACACACACACACACACACACACACACACACACACACACACACACACACACACACACACATTATACAGACAAACACCATACAGACACACACCAATACACCATGTAGATTCACACCATATGCACGCACACACCACAGATACACACATATAGATTCACACACAATATTGATACACACAACATATAGATACAAACCATATGCACTCACACACGATAGATAGAAACCTTATACAGTATATACACGCACACACCATAGGTATACACCATATAGATAGACAAACACCATAGATACACACCATATAGATACACACCATAAAGATAAACACACCAAATAGACACACACTAAAGACTAACTTAATATAGATACAAATTATATAGATCCCCCCCCACACACACACACACACACACACACACACACACACACACACACACACACACACACACACACACACACACACACACACACACACACACACACACACACACACACACACACAAACAATAGCTACACTCCATACAGTACTGGTCACTAAATACTCCTCCTTCTCTCTTCTCCTTCTCCCCTCTAATCCTTTTCTCCTCTCCTTCCTCCCTTCTCCGTCTCCCTTCCACGCATATCGCATTTTTATTGCCTCTACTCAAGAGAATAGATTTGGGTGGGGATTTCTAGGTTAGATTAACATCCGGGGCTTAGCAATGCTGGGCGCCAAATTCATTTGTATGCTTTAATGTGCATGCAAACTTTTTCATAATGCTTTATCTAAATAAACTAGATATGCGGATTATTATATCTTTAAATAGATACCTGACTGCTATGCTGCTTATCCCCAAACATCTAAAATTCCATTCAAGTTATTGCAGAGTAAAATGAATACAAGTGAGGCAGACCTTACACACACACACACACACACACACACACACACACACACACACACACACACACACACACACACACACACACACACACACACACACACACACACACACACACACACACACACACACACACACACACACACAAAAAAAAATAAAAAAACAGCATAGTGACGCCACTGCTCGAATGGCCAGCAAAGTGGTTTAAAATGGGATATATATTTTCTTATTTCCTTTTTTTCGAATGAATATTTTTGTCTTACTCAATATGCATGCATTGCTATATAAAGGCAGAAATAGAAAATTCATAAAATAATCGAATCAATTTTTTTTTCTACAAACTCAACATGGTTCAAGATGTGGCCAGGTGGCCATTTTTTAATAATAAATTGTTTGTCCTGTTTAAGTGCTGTCAATACAATAGATGAGAAACAGATGAAAGCTATAATGCCCTCGGGGGTTCATACGCCTTTAAGAAAGAAAGGGGCCTAATGTATAACATGGGGCATGACTTGTAGTCTTGCAGACCGTAGACAGGACCTACCCTGTTTTGGACAACCTATACAAATTACCTATATATTGCCATCACAACCCAAGTCAAACAACAACAACCAACAACAACAACAACAACCAACAACAACAACCACAACAACAACAACAGCGACCACCATGCAACAAGTCTGCAGGGGCATGAGTCAGGCTAGATACAAACTGCATCAAGCGATGCCTGAAGGGATATGGGTTTTCTAATAGTCTAATAGACAAAACCAAGTTCATTATGAGATGACACTACTGACCATGATATGGGTTGCCACACTTTGAGCAACTAACCACAGAAAAGCATATGCGCAAGTGTTTTTTGAGTTGCAGAATCTGCATAATTTCTAAATCAAACTTTATCATTTATATATATCACTATAGTCACTTTAGCAGATGCTTTATTCAAGGTGGACAAACACTGAGTTCAGACACATGTCATTAAGGAGCAGGTAGGTTAAGGGGCAGCTTGCTCAAGGATGCCATGCAGCCATTGTTATTTCCTTTTTTTTTTTAATTTTATGACTGTACTGTACTTTCTGCTGGGCCCCCCTCATTTTCCACCCGGGATTAATGAACACTTTAACTTATTTTACGTGAAGGTGGACCAGCAGCACACATAAATACCCAAATCATATCTTGTTATTTATCTTATTTTTCTGAATTTATTAGATGAAATTAATTTAATAATAGCCAGGCTTCATCTTTTAATTATTAGGTCTACCACCAGTCACCATAATGTTTGCATGTTTTGCTTGAAAGTTCAATTAGTTAAAGCTTTTGTGTGTAAAAGTTGTCTTGTTCTGCATAACACCTTCTCATGTTATGCACTTGGTATGAAGATTAAAATATAATTCAAATAAAAAAAATTGTCACACAGAGATGAGGTTTGCCAAATACGACTGATTTGAAATCAAAGGCAAAACATTTGACATGAAGGCTATAGTTTGTATGCTATTAGGCACTATTGTTGGCCAATCCTCATTCTTTGATTGTTATAATCAAAGATGAAGTGCTTAAACAGAGTTTGGGCCAACTGATGTTTGCAGTTCTATTTAAAGACTACACGCAATAACAAAATAATTTTCCCAATGACTTTTAACCAAAGCAAATTATTTCCAACTTAATAGTTAGGCTAATTGTGTTGATATCATTGATGGCATGTTATTACACACAACGGGGAAATGTTATTACCAAATAAATGGACAGTCTGAGTGTGTGAATTTTCAAAGTACTTTATTGTCTGTGGTAACAGTCCATGTCTGTACCAGATAATCTCTAGTGGTGGAAAAGAAGAGAGTAAAGTAGTCATGGTTTCAGGAAGTGAGAGAAACACTCACTAACCCTGCACACTATGATAAGACACCATAGATAATACACTAGTTCATAGTGAGCAGTAGTTTGAGTAATCAGCCAGACCGCCAGACAGGCAGGCAGGCAGGCAGGCAGGCAGGCAGGCAGGCAGACAGGCAGACAGACAGACAGACAGACAGACAGACAGACAGACAGACAGACAGACAGACAGACAGACAGACAGACAGACAGACAGACAGACAGACAGACAGACAGACAGAACGATATGGTAGGTTCAATGCAACATGAAGGTAAGGACAACTTTTAAAAAAGATAATAAAAACTAGTGAAGTAATCAGTGTGTGTTTGTGTTTGGGTTATTAATGTAAACTCAAAAAGTGAAGGTAGTGAAGGTAAGGACAACTTTTAAAAAAGATAATAAAAACTAGTGAAGTAATCAGTGTGTGTTTGTGTTTGGGTTATTAATGTAAACTCAAAAAGTGTATAGTCTGCTAGACATTACATAACTGACTCTCTCACAGATACTTCAATCAATGGCAAATGTAACAATGCCACTTTCTCCTCTGGTCATGGAAAAACAGAGTTCAGAGCTGGAGATTGTGTCTCTCTATCATGTGACGGGGCTCCGAGTGACTGTTCCAGTATTACCTGGCTGTTCAGTAAGAGTAGAACGACTGATACATTGATTGAAAAAGGGAAGATTAAGTCTGAAGACAAGAAAGAAAGACTACATGTTACAACAAAGTGTTCTCTGGAGGTAAAGAAGTTGAGAAAGGAAGATGAAGGTTCTTACACTTGCAGATCCTTCCCATTGTCAGGAGGACACGTTGATCATGCACAGCATGAGCTAGAGCTAATGAGTAAGTATTTATATTTGAATCTACTCACCTCAATTAAAAAAAAATTGGTGAAATGAAATCCCTTCCATGAAAATGATACGACCTGTGTTGTGTTACAATTGCTTATATTTGATTCTAGTGTCATGAATCCTCTGATTGAGATTTGAGAATCCTGTGTCACTATGATATGATCTGTTGACAGTTTCGGTGTTCACTTTTGACATTAATAGACATTTAGCTGTGGTAATGTTTTTTTGGTATGAAAAGTGTGGTTTGGAGGCAGAATTCATATCTGTTTTCATAGATATATGTAGACATGTTTATATTTGTATACGGATATATTCTCATATATTCTCTTTTTCAACCATATGTGTCAGAAAGAGTGTTTAAGATAAGGTAAATTGATTACTAATTCATTGTTTCTCTTTGTTTTGTTATCTTTTAATCCACAACGGGCAGCCAGCACACCAACACCAACCACAAATACAGTGATTGCTATCGCAAATCTATCTCATGGTGCCCTGTTTAAAAATAGCATGTTTCTCTCTCTCTGTTGCTCTGTGGATTTGGGTTATGGAAATCATATATTTATGTGCGGTAACAATCTGACAACCCCAACAGCCAAAATCAGGAAACCATCACACTTCCTACTTGTGTTTCACAGAAACAAAGACATTGCCAGAAACATACTTTTTAACCAAAAGTTGCAACATATCTGCCAATAGTTGGGGTTGGATGGACGTAGGCCTAACATATTTTATTTAAGTTACAAGGGCTTGAGTTATATATTAATTATGTGTTATTATTATTGATTGAGTAAATCATGACACTTGCAGTTGGTTCTGCTATGCCTTTTGATTATTTTGTTGTGACGATGAATGTTTTTACAGTCAGATTCTGAAAAAACAACTTCTTTGTATGAATGTAGTTTAACTGTCATGAGATTTTTAATAGTAAGGGAATTAGAGGTAGTTATTTAGGTCTTATAGTTTAAAAAGAAACAACACTGAGTTAATCATGACTCTGTGGAAATTGCATTAAAGCTAGGGTATGCGATTTTGGGGAAAACAGCCGTTGAGATTCTGTCGCGTTCTCTTATTTCGTTAGACAAAAACAGGCAGCAAAACGCGCTGCTAGTAAAACCAATCCCGCATGGGGCTCTTCGTCATGAGAGATTCATTAACATTATAGGAAGGGACAGCAATGCCTGCACAACCAAGACAGTAAATTATATGCCTACAACAGTGTATAGAACAACACTTAACAATATAGGTGAACTATGATAGCTTGCAACACTACTCACGAGACATAGTACATGTGGTAAATGAGTCTAGCTGTATATCACAAGCATTAGAAACTAGTGCAACTGTAATTTGTAGCATAAGCTGCTAGGCTCGTGAACCTCACGCAGGGACTCCGTACGTCGGTGCCAAGTTGACGGACAGTCCCACAGCCAATAAGAGACAGTATCGGAAGCTCGCTCTGATTGCAAATGTACATGACTGCAATTTTGGGCACACAGAGGCAGGGAGAGCAAAGTGATGTGCAGATATTCTCAGAGCACTTCGCCTACATATAGCTGACTGGCTATTATGACATTTTTGCTAAATATTTCAGTAAAAAAATCGCCTACCCTAGCTTTAAATGGAAAAAGACAATTTCTCACGTTGAGCACACGAATGCGTGCCTCGTTTATTTCGTTAGACAAAAACAGGAAGTCAAAACGCGCTGCTAGTAAAACCAATCCCGCATGGGGCTCTTCGTCATGAGACGTTCCTAACATTTAAAGGGACAGCGATCCCTGAACAACCAAGACAGTAAAAGATATGCCTACAACAGTGTATAGAACAACACTTAACAATATTGGTGAACTATGATAGGTTGCACTCACTACACGTGACACGTAGCCTGTTTAAATGTTAAGTATTTGTAGGCCTATCTATATTTCTACTCTTTGAACTTTGGTTGTGTGAGTCAAAGTGGCCAAAGGAGTGTGTTACAATAATCAGACAAAGACAATCTCTGACATCAATGTTTTCACAAGTGTGGTTTCAGCCCAAAATACATACTTCCCATTTTTCAGTAACAGAATGTGAACAGAACAGAATGTGAGCATATAAACAACTATCAACAGCAATAAATAAAGCTATGAATAGCTATAGGAGGAGCTTGGAGTCAAACCATCAACCTTCCAGTCTCCATAGGACCTGCTCTACCTCCTGAGCTGCTGCCACCCTTGAATGAAACTCTTAACCTAAACTCTTCCTGTGTTGCAGCTGGGCCTGCTACAGAACCACGGTCCCCGGGGTTAGAGTTAGGAGTCGGGGTAGCGCTGGGTACAGCAGCCCTGTTGATGTTTGGCCTGGTTCTCCTCATTCGCTGGCACAGAAGGAGGGGTGAGAGGAGACCATTGACACTCTTCTTCTTCTTCTTCTTCTTCTTCTTCTTCTTCTTCTTCTTCTTCTTCTTCTTCTTCTTCTTCTTCTTCTTCTTCTTCTTCTTCTTCTTCTTCTTCTTCTTCTTCTTCTTCTTCTTCTTCTTCTTCTTCTTCTTCTTCTTCTGATTAATGGCGGATCATAGTTTTTCACTATATACCTCCACCTACTGGACTACTACACAGGAGTGTGTAACAAGGACGTTGGAAAATGATACTTAAAAATGGGTATGTTCATGCGAAAGATATTTGCTATTACATCTAACACTTTTTTCTCTGAGCTAAGTAGGTGTTGCCTATAAAATCGCCATGAGAGTGAGAGTGAGAGACAGAGACAGAGACAGAGACAGAGACAGAGACAGAGACAGAGACAGAGACAGAGAGAGAGAGAGAGAGAGAGAGAGAGAGAGAGAGAGAGAGAGAGAAGAGAGAGAGAGAGAGAGAGAGAGAGAGAGAGAGAGAGAGAGAGAGAGAGAGAGAGAGAAAAGATCGTTCACTCATTGGACAAAAAGAGGTCTGGGGCGGAAGTGGACCGGTCAAACTCCTTCTCCCTCATCCTGGTGCTGAATGTGTTAAATGCATCGGCATTTTTATGTGTGTTTTCCAGCATACGTTCTATGTGGGTGTCTTTCCAAATTCCCAGACGGTCCGACAATTTGCTGCTAGTCTTGGAGTTACCGCTAATCACAACAATAATTTCCATAATGCGCGCGGCTGAGCGGGGGCCTGTTACGTCCAAAGAGGCGTATGCTTTGTAGAACTGGATCGGACCGAGGTGCGTTCGCTTTCACATCTCAAGCGAACCATGCCATGGTTTGTTTGGAAGTGAACCGAGACCAGCTGTTCAGGGAGGTCTCAGTCGGCTGATTTGGTTCACATCGAAGTGAGGTGGTTGCATTCATACCAACTGAAACGTACTGAACCAAAAGACCAAACTCGTTTAGTGCGCACTAAATGCTGTTGGTGTGAAAGCACAAATAAACTGCTGAAACAGAAAAGTATCGTCATGTAATCCATTGATTTCAACAATGTAACTGTATTCTAAATACCAACTATTTAAATTGTAACTGTAATGGAATACAGTTAGCTATAATTTGTATTCTGAATAGGTAACGCCGGTAAATGTATTCCGTTACTCCCCAACACTGATTATATTGAACAAGATGGGACTAATAACACTCCCTTGAGGGATACCATTTTCAACAATAAACTCATTAGACACTGCATCACCCACTTTAATCCTGATGAACTGTTGAGAGAGAAAATCAAGTATGTAATTATACATTTTCCCATTAATTCCCAATTTTCCTAGTTGAATCAGCAAACCTTCTCTCCACATAGTGTCATAGGCTTTCTCATGCAGGAAAACTGCCACCATTACTTCTTTCATTGTCAAAGACTTTTCAATTTCATTGCAAACTTTAACCTGAGCATCATTTGTGGATTTGCTTCTCCTAAAACCAGTTTGGTAACTTTTAAGTGGATTAATGTACTTTAACCGTGCTACAATAATTTTTTCCATTAATTTTCTAAGATGTGAAGTGAGCGCAATAGGCCTATAGTTTCCTGGTTCACTTGAATCTTTACCTGGTTTAGAAAAAGGAAGGATTGTTGCCCATTTCCACTTGTTTGGTAATTTGCCTTCATTCCATGTTTTGTTAAACAGATTAAGAACTTTTTCACAGATATTATCAGGTAATTTCCTAAACATAGCATAACACAGGTTGTCCTTCCCTGGTGCAGAGTATGCAGAGTATCAACGCTCTTTTAAGTTCTGCCATATGAAACTCACAATCCATAATAGACATGTTTGACTCCTTGGTATTTAAGATATTCCTGTTTACTTTCAGTACCTCTTCTTTCCTTTTCTTGTAACGCTCCTCCAGATGGCTACCTTTAGGTATCTCTGCAAAAGCTCTACCAAGCATATTGGCTTTCTCAACTTAATATATTTCATGGGTTCAATCTTTGATTAAAACAGGAACATGTGGAGGCTTAAATGTGCCTTTCATCTTCTTAATCATCATCCACACATCATTCAAAGTGGTCTCTCTTCCTATAGTTGAGCAAAACTGTCTCCATGACTCTCTCTTAGCCTCTTTCATAACCTTCCTGGCTAATGCCTTCGTCTTTTGGTAGTTGATAAGATTATCCATTGTTAGTGTTCTACGCAGAATCCTAAAAGCTATAGTCCTCTCTCTGATAGCCTCAGTACACTTCACTACATCATTCCACCACCTTTTTACTCTGACTAATAGGAGTACTTTGGCTGGCAGCACACGATATAAAACAATTCATTTCATCAACGCTCTGACCATTATTACCTGATATAACTTCCCTACTCTCACAGATTTCTACAAATTTCTTCCAATTTGCTTTTTTAAAGACCCATCTTTGATGTACATAACTCTGTTCAATCTTGAATTCAATATCTACTTCACATGTAATTGGGAAGTGATCACTACCCATGCTTTTGCTTTGATCTACTTCCCATTCACATCTACTAGCAATTTTCCAATTTTCCTCAACTAAAATGAAGTCTATACAAGAAGTTTCATTTTTATAAGCATTAATTCTGGTACCATAACCATTATTTAGGCAAACCAACATTCTATCATTCATCCTATCTTCAACTGCCTCACCATTAATATCTGTCCGTTACTACCCCATAAACTATTGTGAGCATTGAAATCCTCAAACCAAATTTCTCTGCAGCTTCTCTTGACAATACTTTGCAATACCTCACTATTTAATGGTTTACATGGATTATAGTAATTACTGATAGTAAAGCGACCCCTTCCTTCATTAAATATTTGTTTATCACACAATCATGTCCTTTGGAATTAACAGACCTAAATGGACTTCCTAATTTAATAAATGTCATACACCCACCTCCTCCGCCTTTTTCTGTCACATCTATTGCCATTATATCCTTCAATATAAAGTCAAGTTTTGGTATTGACCATGTTTCTTGGATGCATATGACATCAGGTTTCTCTTTCAAATGTGTATATACATCTTTAAATTCTTGACCATTGAAATGAACCTTCTGGCATTCCACTGAAGGATGAGAAGTACCATAACGCTGAGCTAAACCCTAAAAAATAATTTGCAATATTCACAATTGAATTGACCTTCCTTGGGGAAGTTCTGTTGCTTTATCAATCACTGTGCAAATAAAGGCAAGGAAATCGTTTTTCTTGACCAACAACACATCTTCTGACATTTTCTTTTTGAATTCACAGCTTTCTAACTGATGACAATTAGGTCTAGGCCTATTGACCTGTTGGGCTTCTTCCTGTGATTGACTCTACTTATCGGGTTGCTAGCGTTTGTTTCCCAATCCTTCTCTGATGTAGGCCTACAGAAGGGGACATTAAGGCTGGCACCTTTCTTCTCCAATATGATTTTCTTTGTCGCCTCTGCATAAGACATTTTGTTAATAATTTTTACTTTCTGAACTTCTCTTGCCTCTTTGTGCTTTCCACAACCTCCATGCTGCACTATGATTGCCTCTACAATTACAACATTTTAATACTGGATCGCACAACTAATTTTACCTCTACATTGGCTAGCAACATGACCAAACCGTTGGCACTTAAAACATCTTATTGGCGGTGGTATATACTCTCGCACTGAATATGACATGTATCAGTTGAACCCTAGAGGGCAGTTCTTCCTTAAAGCATAGTAGAATAGAGAAACTTTCTGTTTTTTCTTTAACGCTTAGCTTCAATGACATCATGCTCTTTTAAAATTCTCCATGATCTCCTCCATTGTAACTGATATTGGGATGCCAGATATTTCTACCCTAAACTTAGATGCTGCACCCGGAATGTGTGGCGTTACCTTGAGGTTATTAAGTGTGTTTTTCTTGAGTATGTTATTTTGTTGTTCTTTGGATGTTGCAAAAATCTGAATCCTCCCATTCCCCCTCTCTTACCTATCTCTTTCTCTATTGCCTTCGTAATGTGGATTGGATGCAGATCTGGCCCACCCTTTAGCTGAAACACCAACATCACTTTCCAAACATCTTCCTGAGGCCTCAAAGACCTGTTACCGTCCGTTTTGCTCTTTTTCGCCACAACCAGTGACTCTATAGACTCCCCTTCACTCTCTGATCTTTTTCCTTACATTGTGCTTGCTGCCAGTAACCACAGCTCATGCTATTACACTTTATAACACCTCAACCCCCTGCTCCAAAGCCCCAACAGCTCCTTTTTTCCCGACCTGATTAAGGACTAAACCCCACACCTCAGGACTGACTGTTGTTAACCTTGTTATTTTATATATTTTTCCATTACCTCAGGAACCCTGCACATTTGGCACATTTATATTTATACATATATTTATATTATACATTTATTTATTTATTTACTTAACACACAGGTTACCTACAAACGGACAGTTACATGTATAATATATGATATGTTTATTTGATCTTATTCAAATAGTTTTGTACTAACATTTTATTTTAAATTAGTAATTTTATTTTATATACTGTTTTCGTACTTCTCTTTTCCCACTGTACTGCTGGTCACCTGTGAATTTTTTTTGAAGGGGGATTAATAAAGGACTATCTTATCTTATCCCAAAATACTTTATTGTCATCACCAATACTATCAAGTCCTAAAGTTAGAAACATTCCATCAGAAGTATCAGCCATTGTCCAAAATGACATTCACTGTGGGTATTTTATTTGCTTTTACAGTCGGCGTTCAAACTTTTCCCATTGACACTATCATGAAGTCACGTCTATATATCTACACACCGTTTATATCACCATGGTCACTGTGGCTTTCTCTTCACAGAAAACAAGACGCCAAAGGACATGATGACAATCGTGAGTTTAAAACACGAAACTAAACTATTAGTGTGTCTTACAATAAATGAGTAAGGGTTTTTATTTCCTGTATAATATAACTGTAATGTAACTGAAAAGCGGTCGGGGACACCATTGAAGGGTCACTGGGTTCTTGTATTGGGTGCAGAGTCTGAACTCTATCAGCGACATCCCGCCAGTCAGAGGCCCAGGAGCTGTTCATGACCAGGTGAGACTCTTTCGTCTCACACACACACACACACACACACACACACACACACACACACACACACACACACACACACACACACACACACACACACACACACACACACACAACACACACACACACCGCACACACACTATATATATATATACTGTATATATATGTATATATATATACTGTATATATATATATATATATATATATATATATATATAATAATAGTATATATATATATATATATATATATATATATATATATATATATATATATATATATATATATATATATATATATATATATATATATATATATATATACTGTATATATAAACACACACACACACACACACAGCCGCAATTTCCATATGATACAAATATGAATTAAAATGGAGTGAAAGTAATTGAATTGAACTACAGATAAGCCTCAGTGTGGAGTATGAATCTAATGCGTCTGACTCCACAACTGACCGTTTCACAGCATCTCAGTGTGGACGGAGATCAGGGCGGAGGTCCAACATACGCCTCTATTGTCCTGCCTGAGGGACAGAGGAGCGTGGCTACAGCACAGGTAAACTGTCTGCTAGTGGAAGCACACCACAAGAAGTCAATAATAATAACAGCTGTAATGATTTTCATTATGTAAAAGTATTATTATTTTTTTGTCCTAACGTGTCATATGTGTGTCTCAGCATATGCTGTTATGAAATAATCGTCTCAATTGTTAGCATATGATGCCGTGACATACAGTTTCCCTCCACCGCATGGCAAATGACGTCCCGACATATCACGGTGCATGATGTCATTGTATGAAATCATGTCACAGCGTACATGTTGTCGTGACATATCGTGTCAAGGCTCTCGCACTATCTGTCTCTTGTACCACGTCACAGCATAGCACAGTGCATCTTTCAACAAGTCCATATCACAGTTATTCCATGTCATGATGATAGAATATGTCTCGACATTCTGTGTCACGTCCTTCCATGTCACCCTATAGGTTGAGGACGGTTCCAGCGATGCAGTGACCTACGCCTCAGTGAGGGCTTCTCCCAGATGTGGAGAGAAGGCTGTGAACGTACACTACGCCACCGCCAACAAACGGGCAAAATAACAAAACTTCTTCAGATTAGTATGTGATGAAACAAAGCCAGTAGCAGCAGCCAGCAGTAGAATATATAGAATATATAAAAACATAAAAAACTCAATAATCCATATTTTCCTTCAGGCGTAAACACGTATTTTGGTCAACAGTGGCTGAATGCTCGTTCACATGAGGGTAACAATAGGGAAAAGGGAATTACCATTAATTACAGGTAATTACAAGTAACCAAAGACTATTAAAGTCAATCATAAATTCCACATATTTCCGTCTTGTATCCATGAAGGAGGCTACTAACGCAATACTTATGAAAATGCTTATATTTAGATAGTCTTTAGAGGGCGCCATGGACTAAACTGATGGGAAATGTGAAAAATTAGGCCTAGAACTGTTCTTATTAAACATCCATGGCTACAGTGAGACAGAATTAAAATGATGTGCAAATGTGATTAAAGTGAGGGGTGTGAATCTGAGGTTCTAGCTCATGTTTTTCTGTTTTTGAGTTGCTTTGTTCTACACTACACCTTCTTCTGTTTTGGCATTATGTAGAGTGAGTAAAGTATGTTTGGTGGCTTTATATTAAAGATCTCTGTAAGGAAATGCCTGTGTTAACGTTGACTTGAGAAAACTGTTTTCAGCTTTGAGTTGAGCAATTAAAAATATAGTATTTCCTGTTTACCTGTTTTCCACTTCCACATTTTAACCCAATGAAAATAAAACAATAGGCCTACTCTTCACCATTTTGAATTATTTTATAATTTGGTCATGAATTTGAACAGATATTAAGAAAATATGTTCAACAAAAATATACGTTACTATTCATTGGATTGAGATCAGAGGCAAAGCATTTCACATGTAGGCTACTTCTCATGCTAAGTGCTAGCAAAGGAAAACCATCATATTTTTCTATCACTGTAATTATTAACAAATAGGAAATGTCACATCAGTAATGAGGAAGTGAGAGAACACTCGCTAAAAGAAGCCTTGTTCTCCACAGTGAGCAGTATTTTGACACACACAGACAGACGGAGGGATAACTAGATAGATGGCTATGGGGAGTGCAAAATCAAAGAGCGGTAAGCATAACTTTAATATACAAGATTGTATATTATATATTATTATCTGGCTATGCATTTATGTTCAGTAATACAATGTTGGTCTTTGTTCTGTCTTTGCTTTTAATCCACATGGAGCAGCAAGCACAAAAACACCAACCACAACCACAGTGAAAGGTATTTTATCTCTTATCTTGTGGAGCCATGTTTCAAAATGGTGTCTAATATCTATCGTGCAACTCTGAGGACTTGGTAGTGGAGGTACTAGTGGTCAATGAATGAATGACAGCATTAGGAACCTGACCATCTCTAACAGCATCACCACCAAAGTATAATGAAAAGATAACACATTCTGCAGTTATAACTGTAAACCTTTTTTGTTTTGTTTTGTTTTGTGTTTAGTTACATTTTAGACATCAACTTCAGTTTTGGCTTCCAGTACAATTCAGAATCGAGTTTAAAGTCCTCCTTATCATCTTTAAGACACTCAATGGCCTGGGGCCAAAATACATCTCAGATATTCTAGTCTATGACAAACCTAACAGGTCACTTAGATCTACTGACACTGGCCAGCTGATAGTGCCTAGGGTCAGGTCTAGGCAGGGTGAAATGGCATTTAGCCATTATGCTGTCCACTGTTGGAACGAACCAACAGAAATGAAATCTGCTCCCACTGTAACTTCATTCAAAAATTAATAAAAAAAACGATTTATTTTTTCTATTGCTTTCAATTAATATTGTTTTTGTTTTGTTTTATTCTGTTGTTACTTGAATAATTATATACACATAGTTTTTATTTGTTTATTTGTATAGATATATTTCAATCTATTTTATTTTTTATTTTATTTTAAAGCACTTTGAATAACCACTGTGTCTGATATGTTCTTGTTTTCAAGATATGTTTTGTGCTGTTTATAATTCAATTATATCAACTTCAGTAATTAATCACTACCTGGATAAAACTCCACGCTTGTCTAAAATTATATTTTTAAAGCATATTTGTTACAAGGAGTGAGTTATATAAAGGTCTTTGACTAGTAATTCTACGTTTCTCTTTTCCAATGATTTTAATCCACGTGGATCAGCCATCACCAGCCCAGCAGCAAGGACCTCAACATCAACACCAACCACACACACACTGAACGGTATGCAAAAATACTTATACAAGGTATACAAACAGTGAGTTCAGCTCTTTAATGACATGACCCATGTCATTAAGGAGCAGGTAGGGGTTAGGGGCAGCTTGCTCAAGGACTCCATGACAGTCAGGCTGTAGAGTGTGGACATTGGGGATGGAACCCAAAACCTCTTTATCTGGGAGTCAAACACCTTTACAAGTAGTTGACGACAAATCCCATGTTTCTCTTTGTTCTGTCATTGATGTTAATCCACAAGAAGCAGCCAGCAGCAGCCCAGCAGTGAGGACCTCAACACCAACACCAACCAATGGTGAGAAGAACACCATTTAAAAATGGTGTTCTTACTTAATCTTTGGAATTAGGTCACGTAAAATCAATCATCAACATATGTGTTGGTCTGACAATCACCACAGCCAACCCTATGAAACCATCACACTTCCTACTTCAGGTTCACATGAACACAGTGCTGGCCAGTGACGTAGGCCTGCTTCATTAACCACAACCATTGCAGCATGTCTGCAAACTAGTTGGGTGGGATATAGCCTTAGAACGAGACAAATCTGAGCTCATGTTTTATTTGCTATTCATATGCACAATTTGCATTTGCGAAAAATATGAGCACATCCCATCTAACGCCAACTACAGTAAAGGTACTTCATCTCTATCATGTGGAGCCATGTATCAAAATGGTGTCTTTATCCATCATGTAACTCTGAGGACTTAGTAATTGAAGTCAGTCATTTGGGTCACTTCCAGTTAGTGCTGCTATTTATTTTGTCGTAGGCTATTATTTTGCTGTTAAAAAAAAGTGAGGCAGAATCTGCTTTAAAATACATGACGTATAAGTCATGAAAACATACCTTTTCACAACTTCATCAGCACACAAAATGCTTCCCCATGTGCTGTGACAGTGATGAATGCCTGGCCACTTGTGAACCGATGGCCCCAGCAACACGTCTGCAAATGAAACGGCTGTGAAATATTGAATCTGCATAATTTCTAAAGGAAATGGACATACACAATTTCATAAAAGTAAAAATGTGGGGTTCAAACTGGGGTCCAAACCACTATAAAAACTAAAAAAATATTCAGTATTCTATCATCAAATATTTTACATAGTATGTCTGTTTTTATGGTTTTTAATATGGGTCTACACATGTAGGTTCTTGATTCATCTGAGATCCTGCCGACTATGACCGAGAGGAAGGTAACCTCTTCCTGTGTTGCAGGTGGACCTATAAACCCAGAGTTAGCAGCAGGGATAGCGCTGGGTACAGCGGTCCTGTTGATCGTGGGCCTGGTTCTCCTCATTCACTGGCACAGAAGGAGAGGTGTGAGGAGACCATTGACACCATCGTGTTGTCACGTCTACGTCTGTCTACACACCGTTTATATCGCCATGGAAACGTTCACTGTGGCTTTCTCTTCACAGGAAACAAGAGGCCAAAAGACACCACAACCCCTGTGAGTATAAAAGTCAAATCTTAAACTATTTGGTTGAATGAGAAAGAGCATTAAAACCATCTAGCTCAATGTTATTGATGTTATCTCACCCTTCATGACCAGGTGAGACTTCATCCTTTCATAACACACACACACACACACACACACACACACACACACACACACACACACACACACACACACACACACACACACACACACACACACACACACACACACACACACACACACACACACAACACACACGCGCGCGCGCGCACACGCACACTCACACACGCACAAACACACACACACACACACACACACGCACAAACAAACAAACACACGTCCTGACACAATTTATCCATGTAATTATCACATGACATAAAGAAGCGGAATATATGAACAAGAATCAGGTGAAAGTAATTGAATTGAGCATAATACAAAATCTAAGGAACATGGATCTAATGCGTCTGACTGCACAACTGCTGACCGTGTCACAGCATCTCAGTGTGGACGGAGATCAGGGCGGAGGTCCAACATACGCCTCTATTGTCCTGCCTGAGGGACAGAGGAGCGTGGCTACAGCACAGGTAAACTGTCTGCTAGTGGAAGCACACCCCAAGAAGTCAATAATAATAACAGCTGAAATAATGTCATTAGTTTAAAGTATGCATTACCTTTTTTGCCACATCATGTTACTACTCACATGTCCATTGCAGCATATCATGTTGTGCATAACTGTGTGACGGGTCCGCACATCGCATAATGCCACGACGCATCACAGTGCATGGTGTCATTGTATCGCGACTCTCACGACATGCGACATGGTACTATGTGGTGACAGCAGGTCACCACATATGTCACAGCACAGCACAGCGAGACATAGTGTGGGATATCACGGAATTCCGTAACATATCTTAACATGCCATATCAATTTGTTCCATGTCACGGTATAACATGTCACGACATTCCATGCAACAACATTCCATGTCACCCTATAGGTTGAGGACGGTTCCAGCGATGCAGTGACCTACGCCTCAGTGAGGGCCTCTCCCAGATGTGGAGAGAAGGCTGGTGATGTGGACGTACACTACGCCACCGTCAACAAACGGGCAAAATAACAAAACATCTGTAGATGAGTACGGGATGAGACAGAGCCAGCAGCAACCGGCAGTAGCAATTAAGGTGATATTCAAGTTTAGTATATTAATAGTAAAAATAAAATAAACTGGATCAATAATCTTCTGAATGAATTGCTGAGTTTTCGTATGAAAGAAGATAAGAGGGAAATGTAAACTGAAAAACCTACAATACCTGAAGAAATTGTACTTACACTTCCATTACATGCTTATACAGTATGTGTGTATATTCGTGTGTTTATCTATGTGTACATTATGTTCCCGTATGTGTACGTATGTATATTTATGTGTCCGTATGTCTGTGAATGTATGAACTAGTTCTATGGTACCAGCAGTTTATTTCCGACCACTTTGTGAGCTCAGCTTGTCTTGTCTGCAGTGTTGGGGAGTAAGGGAATAATGTACCGGCGAGGGTCATCTCTATGTTCCCCAGGTCCTATGTTCCCCGGGTCCTATGTTCCCCTTTTTTTTTTAAGTCCTATGTATAACCTGATGCTCCAAGTCCACCCGTTTTTCCCTAAAAGGGTCCTATGCTCCCCGTATTGCTACCGGGGAACATATGACCCCGCAACACCTATGCACTTAGC